>JBBYHO010163403.1:2637-38380 GCA_038382025.1 Adansonia gregorii | reverse complement strand
CGATATACATTAGGGTTTCAGGCAAACTTAGGCAAAGTTAGTGGAGAGTAAAGAATATCTTGTTGAGGACTTTAAAGAAACAATAAGGATACTCTGTGAAAGGATGAGGTTGAGTAATATTGTTCAGGGAGCTTAACTTGGTGAAGAAGTCCTTAAGGAATGTAGGGTTTTAGGTGAGAGTAATGATCCTACAATAGTTATAGGTGTTGAGCCACCACTTGACAGTGCTAAGAATAGTTAGGCGAGTGCTGATAGAATGAAATGGATAGTAGGATGGATAAGACCCCAGCGAAGGCATATAAATGCAAGATTAGCATAGCCCAAGTGTTAGTATATCCCTAAAGCCAATCAAATTGGATAAGCCAATCGAATTGGATAAGGCATAAATAAGTTAATAATACAAACTAATTACTTAAATTTAGTGATATATGGTTTCCCTTCATGCTAGTAGCATAACCAAAGTGTTAATATATCCCAAGATGAGGCATTAACAATGCTCAAAGACTAGAATGTGTTATGCCTTCTCATTTGTGAAGTATGCAATCGATCTTATGGGTTAAAGTATATAGCATACATGGGATGGCATAAGGGTGTTTGTTTTGCAGAAACAAGTTCACTGAACATAGCCCCTGTGAGAACTCCATTTGGTATTGCAACTTAAGTGTCTATGGAAATGTTTTCACATGCCAGTTTGTAAATAGTCTCTTGACTTATGATATCGGTTCATCTAGTATGGAAAGTGTCATACTTTGGTTCCAACACAAAGGGATCCACAATAGATAAATGCCAAAGGTGGGGTGGTTTTAGGTATGGCATGAAGCATACAAAGGTGGATAAGTGATCTAGAGAGGCTTCACCACTCCAACTGATAATAGAGACATAATTTAAGTGTTCTGGGCTTTGGTTAACTTGATAAAATCATTGGCCAATACATGATGAGTTTAAAAGAGATACTTTCTCCAAATTCATGAGGTTAACCACATATTTAAGAATTAATATGGATCGATATATGAGTAGACATTGCATCACGCTTATGGTCTCTGTGAGATATTTGGTGTACTAGGCTGGTTACTAAAAGGTTTCTTTAATGTCACTCTTGATTCTTCAACATTTGGGTAGCCATGATAGGTTGTCAGATCTTACTCTTGATCTATGAACTTAGTTAGTGAGATTGATTATGTTCATTGCTAAGATGTTGGGAAACTAATGGTCACGCATAATAAGATGATCTGTTAGATTAAATATGAGATTTAATTATGACTTAATTAAATAAAAGGTATAATAAGGAAGACTCAATTGAAATTAGTTCAATTAAATAGTATTAAAGGTATACATTAGATTTATGAAATTTAATTAAAGATATCTTACTATGGTAATAAAGATAGCAAACATTTTATCGAGATCATGTCTAATAATAGGTATATCAATAGGGATATTTAGGTTTTGGGTCGGATAATTATTTCTAACAAATTAAATAACTATCTAATAATTATTTAATAATATTTACATGAAGTAAAATTTGTTTTACTTAGTCAAAAATTTAGCTAAGAATTAAATGTTCTTACATGTAAATTAAGTTGGCCCAAAAGCCCTAATTATTGAGTAAAAAAGACTTGAACAAAACCTTTTTGGACTTGATATGAGTCAGGCACAACATCAATGGGCCCTACTTGTGTTGGATTAGGCCAAGATATTAAATAGTTAATAGCTAGGTCTAATCATAAATGGATTAGGTAAAAAAAAGTTTTACTTGGATCCTTATGGAAACACTAAAAGAGGCGATACCCATTGGGTTTAGCAGTAATGGGCTTGGATGAGCCACTAGCTAGGCCTAACATAATTTTTAATGTATTAATATGCATTGTTAAGGGTTTTCAATAAAAGCAGCTATCAGAAAGAACCTTATGCACTAAGCGTTGAGATCCTTACCAAAGTACATGTAAACCTTAAGCTTTTTGTGCCACTTTCATCTTTAGAGATCTAGAATCGTTTTTTATTCGATAAAACTGAAAAAAATAGTTTTCTAGCATTAGAGAGAGTCGCTGCCGTCCATAAGAGGCTAAACACTATTATTGCTACTTCTCTATAATCTCCTTGCAGCACTATATCAGATTCTTGTGACTTTCTAAAATTGTTCTTAGTTATGTGTGTGAGAGAGCGGTTGTATCATACCATTTGGCTAAGGCTTCTTAAACCTTCTAACTAACACTAGAGAATCACTGAACTTTTTGAAGGTTCCAACAGCCATTTGTGTGGATCACTGTTAAAGGCATGATGCTTGTGTCATTTCTGATCTCTGAAATATTTTCAAAGAGACTTTATTGCCACCAGTCAGGTGTCTTCCAGAGTTAATTTAAGTTCAGATTACAATATTTAAGAGTTAGATAATACCTTATTAGATAAGTGATTAAATCATGTTAATTTTTTAATATAATTTACTACACGCAATTCCTTTCCCAAAGATTTGCAAAGAAATCTAACTATTTTTATGTTTACATATCTATTACTATTTTAATGTTATTTTGTTGATTTTTGAAATCCAATATTTTTATAAGGTCGAACATTATCGAGATATGATCCTTTCATGAAGTGAAGATGTGGTTAGATACTAGGGGTTTCAATTAAGCAATCAATATGGCTTATGTCATTATGGGGTGCATCAAATAGTGATCAGTATCAAGAAAGATAGTGCACCTTTTTCATTTTTCCTTATTCAAAGGGGTTATATTTCCCATAATCACCTTTTTTTGTGAGGTATTGGATAGATATGGTATAAACTCTTAGACCATTATAGTAACATATTTTATTATGTATAAGAAAGAAAATTGAGGGCCCTTAGTCGACATGGTGAAGAATATTTTCTTTTTGAAAATGAAAGATAAGTTCTAGTACTATTTACAGTCAAGAGGTAAGAGTCTTGTAACTAATATACCATCCAATGCACATCACTACAAAGATCAATACTTCATTTTAAAGAGGAAAGAAAGTATTGAATACAATTTTCACATTAATTGAGATTATTATTATCCAATGTGTAACATAAGAACATTGTTGTCGAATAGTGATATACTACAAGTATATTTTTTACTAAGGGCAAGTGAATTCTAATGAGTACTTAACCCTCATAAATGTTTAAGTGCGCTGTCTTAAGCTAAATGCCACTCATATTCTTGAGAAGGGATTATATCCTGTAGGACAAATCGCTAAGCAAATAAAATTCGTAGGTAATTTTTTCTGTCTCTACTATTTAATGCTTATTATGAAATGGTATCCACACTCGTTTCTTAACCTATTATCTACATGTGGGGTTTGCCTTACCTAGAGTTACGTTTTACTCTCAACGGAATGTTGTACCTAGCTAATTTAAGATGTTGAACAACTAGCTTATCGAATTGCCATTGGTATCCCCAAATAAGGCTTTGTCTAGTGAACATCTTATCATGTGAACGAAGGGGGGACACTATTTGAGTAACCAGCCAATATCTCCCAGATGGGAGAGAGTTTAGGCCTTGGGAATGTACCAATTGTGATTTCATTATCCTTATTGGTGTCTCTTTTACACATATGGTTTTGTCTTTGTAGATATGGATCCCATATTCGTTTTGGCAATTAAAGCAAAGAAATAGGCTGCTTGTGGGAGAAAGCTCGATGACCTATTTATGACAAAAAGGGCAACTATCAAAACTCTACATTAGGTTGTAAGGAGCAAAATGTTTCTCGAACTACTATTTCCTAGTCCACGAAGCTCATGAACGTGGTGCCAATATTTGCTACAACAGTTGCCGACTCACATGCTATACAATCATAGTTGATGTTGTGTCAACAACTGTGATGAGTAACATCCTTGTCACAACCTGCGTGTAAGGTTGTGCTCACCTAAGAGCGTTAGCCAGATCCTTTGCATTAGCTTGAGGGCCTACGTATGAGTCTTAGCAATGCTATTCATATGGCCAAGATGGTCATCGCTACAATCAAAAGCTCTCAAACATCCCAAAAACTACCTAGCAAACTTCGATGTAGTGTAGCTATTGGAGACTTTTAGCCTTGTCTAGACAGTGCTAGTGTGTAGGCTAAATTTGGAAGGCCCAAACATTTCAGGCATACTAGAGGTAGGCATGATGCCCCAAAAGCCCATAAGGAGACCTTTAACCATCCTCGTAAGTCCAGAAGGATCCAAAAAGGCTAGACACGTTAGACCAATTGCTACCACTAGTGTAAAAAGTCTCTATAGCATACATTTTGGTTGTACACTTAGCCCGTTATACATCATATGTTGTAAGAAGGCTTTCGCTATAAATAGGGGTTCCAACACCCTTTCATTTGTAGAATTGTAAAAAGAGAACCAACTTAATGTACATAGTTGAGTTGAGTAATATAAAGCATTCTTCTTACACAATTGCTCTCGTATTTGCTTACATGTGCGCTTGATAGGCTTGCTGAGCCCATAACTTTTTCGTTAATGTAATAAGGCTGCACATAGGCATATTTTGGTGTGTGTTCATGTCTAAAGCCATACATAGCTTAGCTAAAGTCCGACGTACATTATAATTGGCATCAGAATGAAGGCTACACATGGGTACTCGTTATTGCGATGGCGTCTCAGTCTATTGTTAAGAACTAGTAAGGTGAGAGCGTTAAGACTCACGGTACTAATAAGGGCAAGAAGGGTGACTCGAGAGGGAGCTTGAAAGATATGTCTTGTAAATAGAAACTTGCCTAAACAAGGTGGAGCTAGCCATGGCTAACATGATGGATTGGGTCGAGGATGCCAAATGGTGGATATAGCAACTCAACTCAAAAAAAGAAGAACTCAAGGAAGAACTTACGAAGGATGTTTTAGGCACTTTCAATGAGTCTCTTAACAACCTCATCCACCAAAACAAACCCTTAGAGGCCATGAGGAAAGTGACCGATGGGCTCAATGAGAAGCTTTCAGTCTACAAAGTAATCATAGAAGTTAACGTGTTTGCAATAACAGCATAGTACTAAATAGATATCTCAAAGCCCAAAGAGTTCAAGGGCACGAGAGTAGCCAAGGAAAATTGACAACTTCTTGTAAGGCATAAAGTAATATTTCTATACGACTGGCATCATTAACGATGTGACCAGGGTAAGCATTGCCTCTATGTACTTTGTTGACATTATCTTGTTCCGATGGCTATAGGTGTGATAATGTGAGGTGAGGGAGAGCTGTAATAAGGACATTAAAGGCATTTTAGTAGAGTTACTATAACAATTTTACCCCCAGTATGCCTTGGACAAGGTGTGAGAAAAGTTATGCATGCTCATTCAACTTGATAGAATAAGAGATTATTGTCAGGAGTTTTCCAAGCTGATGCTTATAGCCCCCAATATGAGTGAAAGAGAGGCACTATTCTCCTTGACGGATGGATAAAACCATAGGTAAAGAATAAGTTATAACTCTGTGGTGTGTAGGATTTAAGTCGAGCCATTGTAGTGGCTGAATTATTGATAGAGTTAGAGTACACTAAGTCTCCTAAGCATAAAAAAAAAAGAATAAGTGAGGGAGATGAGGGTAGTAGCTCCTCATTCGATGAAAAGGCTAAAGAAAAGCCTAACCAACATGAAGCTAAGATCGAGCGAGCCAAAAAGGATAAGGGTGAAGATAAGAAAAAGCCCTTGAGCTATTTTTTATGCGATAGTTCACATAAGGTTAGGGAGTGCCCCTAACGTAAGAGGCTGAAAGTCATCGCACGAGCTGTGGAAGAGTTTGAAATAGAAGGTAATGACTACTATGAAGAACCTTAACGAGTGAAGAGGCTGGGTGCTATATGGTTATGTGATGAAGTTAGGAGCCCTTAGACATAAGAGGAGCTAGATCATTATAAGAAGCCCAAGAAAGTGTTACAGCAAGGTGCCAAATGACTTTGCCATAAGGTAATGACTTCTGGGGCACATGATGGGAAGAATGCAATAGTGGTAATAAAGAGCCACAGCGATCGTAGAAGTATGTAGCCTTACCCTTCCTATATAAGAGTGCAGTGAGCAACTTAGAAGAGATGGCAAAGGATATGTTGGCAACATGTAAGGGCTAAGGAAAGGCAATAAGAGCATTCTATCTAGCCTAAGATTCAAATTAGTCATAGATACTAACAAAATGAGTGTAAGGCAATAAGGCTAAAATGAGGAAAGTGTGGTCTGCAATGTAAGGGTTAGAATTAATGTGCACGTATGAAGCGAGAGTGGCCTAACAACAAATGCGTTACTAAAATAAGTGGTGGAAAATGTCATGCCTTGTATTCAACTATGTGCATACCCAAAAGCATTGGCCATAGCATCATTGCATACTTGAGGGATAAATGCGTGCAAACTTCCTACACTAGCACTAAGATGTTGGTGAGGCTTAGTAATGCCATTCATATGGCTAAGGTGGCGATCCTTGCAGTAGAAAGCTTTAGTATGCCCTAGAGATACCCAGTAGACTTTATTAACATTTCACACCTAAGTGCTTCTAGTTTGTCTACACAGTGCTAACACATGGGCTGAGTCTAAAAAGCCTAGGCCCTCTAAATGCACCTACACAAACAAGATGGCCTAGAAGCCTCTAGAGAGGCTTTTTGCCCCCTAGTTAGTCTAGCATGCCCTAAAAAGATTCAAAAGAGCCTAGACATGCTATACTACTTGCTAACACTAATGTACAAAGTCTTTATAGCATGTATGCTAGCCATACACTTGGCCAATTATACACCACATGTTCTAAGGGGGCATTAGTTATAAATAGGGGTCACCCTCACTCCTTCATTTGCAGTGATGTTGAAAAAAGAACCAGCCTAATGTACATAGTTGAATAAGTAATAAAAAACATTTTTTCCATATAATTGCTCTCGTATTACGTACGTGTCTGATGGGTGTAGTTATGCCCACTACTCTTCGAGTTAGTGTCGTAAGGCTGTACCTAGACATACGTTAGTGTAAGTTTGTGTTTAAAGCCACACATAGCTAGGTTAAAGTCCTACTTACGGGACACCAACATTTGCTATAGTTTAAGAGCCTGTTTCTATCACCACATTAAAAGATATGGCGTTAGAAACGAGGTCAAAGCCATTAAAAAGATAGGTTGAGTCTTGGGTATTGTAATGTGTCAAGCATGAATCTGACATGCTAGACTTAGATGGATTAATTTCTTATTTTTATTTTCTCATGTTGGAACATGACTTAATTGTTGGGTCAAATTACTTGTTTGATTTTACCCTAAAAAGTTATTACGAAATGACCAAAAGACTTAAAGTCACCATCAATATATTTTAATTAGGTGAGATTGGAGTTTAACTTTTAAAGATTATTAAACCCTCGTAAACAAACGTTGAAGTCTATATATTAACTACAGATTCATATGAAAAGGGTTTGAGAGTTGATTACATGCAAAATGAGACATGTCCCTTCCACAATGCCTAGAAATAGTAATTGTTAATCATGTGTTATCCTAAATTCTAATTAAATTTGGTTTTAATTTTTTATCATTTAATTAGAAGTAAATCAGGTTTTAATTAATTTTGAAAATCAAAATGAATGGGTTTTACTCAACTAATGTCATGTTGTTCGGACGCATACAAACTTGACCCTTCAGCATTAAAGGTAATGGTTAGGTGAAATGCATATGATGTACTTATTTAAAGAGTTATGACCAAACTGATCTAGGAATTACATAGACTGATCTAGGAATTGCATAGAGACGCAATTGGTAAGCAATGTTACATAGCCAATTAGTTCTTTTACTATTTGTTAGGCAAACCTAAGGTTATAAAAGGATGAAAGAGGTGCCTAGGTCATTAACAAAATTCAAATGTTGAACTTTCGTAGAGGTGGCAAAATGAACCTAAACCCAAAACCTTGCCCAAAAAAACCCAAGTCTGAACCCGAACTAAACTCGATTTGACCAAAAAGTCAATGGCCCGAACCTAAGAAAACACAAACCTGAAATGGTCCGAACCTGAAAGAACCCGAACCCGAAATAATCCGAACCTGAAAGAACCTGAACCCTAAATGACCCAAACCCAAAATGATCCAAACCCGAACCCAAATTCAATACTAAAAATAAATATGAAGAAATTATAATTATATAATTTTTAATAAATCAAAAACTTTAATTATGAATTTTATTTTAATATTCATTTAATAAGTTAATTAAATATTAAAAACTTAATTTATATTTTAAATATAATTAAACTTATTCATGAGTTGGGCCGCGCTGCGGCTTAAATTTTTTTAAAATCCCAAGCTTAAGCCCTTATTTAATGTGCCTAGACCTACCTATTAAAGCCAGAATTACTATTTATCACATTAAAATATATTTTTTATTAATATTATATATATTTATAATTAAATTTAAATAAAAAATATTAATTTAAAATTACTATTTTAAGCCAGGTCGGGCTAGTATGATATAAAAATATGAGAACTTGGGTCCAAGCCCAATGAGCCTGGTAGATAGCACGACCTTAGAACAGGTTCATATAAAATAAAATATTAATTAATCAATAAGTAAATCATATCATTAGATTTGAAAACATTATCAATAAAGTATATTATCTATTTATCACTTTTTTTTTAATTTTATTAACTAAACTCATTAAATATTAAAAGTTTGTATAAATTAGTAGTAAATTTTTAAATACTTTTTTGAATATTATTCTTAGTTTATAATAATTATTATTCTCATTATTATTATTTGTAATGGTAATTAGAATATGATAATAGTATAATAAATAAGGTAAATTAAAAATACGAAAGCCATAACAGATAATACTATATCAAAAATGAATTAAATATTAAATATTAATACTATATATAATTTAATTAAATATTAAAAATTTAATTTATATTTTATATATGATTAAACTTGTACATGGGTCGGGCTGAGCTGTTAGCTAATTTTTTTTTTAAATCCTAAGCTTAAGTTCTTTTTTAACGTGCCCAAACTTACCTATTTAAGCCAAAATTACTGTTCATCATATTAAAAAATATTTTTTATTCATATTTATATATTTTATAATAATTTTAAATAAAATATATATTATTTTAATTTAAAATTATTATTCAGATTAAGTCGAGCTAATCTTAGATAAAAACATGAGAACCTAAGTCTAGGCCCAATTGGGTCACGTAGATAGCTCGACTCTTGAGCAGGTCTATATATGATAAAATAATAATTTATAAAAAAGTAAATCATATCATGAGCTTTGAAAACGTTATCGATAAAGCATATTATTAATTTATCATATTTTTTAAATTTAATTAGTTAAACTCATTAACTATTGAGAGTTTATATATGTTAGTTGTAAAATTTTAAATACTTCTTTGAATATTATAATTATTATTGTTATTATTATTATTTTAAGTAAGCATAATTAGAGTATGATAATAGTATAACAAAATCATAAAATAAATTAAAAAATATGGCAGCCATAATAGACAATATCATATAAAAAATGAATCAAATATTAAATATTAATACGATATATAATTTAATTAAATGTTAAAAACTTAATTTATATTTTATAAATGATTAAACCTACTCATGGGTTGGGCCAAGCAGCGGCCTGAATTTTTTAAAATCTCAAGCCCAAGCCTTTATTTAATGTGCCTAGACCTGCTTATTCAAGCTAGAATTATTGTTCCTTATATTAAAGAATAGTTTTATTAATATTTTTATATTTTATAATTAAATTCAAATAAAATATATGTTGTTTTAATTTAAAATCACTATTCCGAGCCAGTCAAGCTAGTCTGAAACAAAAATATAAAAACTCGAGCCCAAGCCCATTTGGGTCGAGTGGGTGGCCCGATCCTTGAGCGATAAAATAATAACTTATTGAAAAGTAAATCATTTCATGAGCTTTAAAAACATTGTCAATAAAATATATTATTCATTTATCACTTTTTTTAAAAAAATTTAATTAGTTAAACTCATTAAATATTGAAAGTTTATGCATGTTGTAGTAAAATTTTAAGTACTTCTTTGAATATTATTATTATTATTATTATTATTATTATTATTATTATTCATCACATTAAAGAATTTTTTTATTAATATTTATATATTTTATAATTAAATTCAAATAAAATATATGTTGTTTTAATTTAAAATCACTATTCCGAGTCAGGCTGGGCTAGTCTAAAACAAAAATATAAGAACTCGAGCCTAGGCCCATTTGGGTCGAGTAGGTAGCCCGATCCTTGAGCAAGTCTATATAAGATAAAATAATAACTTATCGAAAAGTAAATCATCTCATGAGCTTTGAAAGTATTATCAATAAAGTATATTATTCATTTATCACTTTTTTTGTAAAATTTAATTAGTTAAACTCATTAAATATTAAGAGTTTGTGCATGTTAATAGTAAAATTTTAAATACTTCTTTGAATATTATTATTATTATTATTGTTATTATTTTTTCAAGTAATGATAATTAAAATCTGATAATAATATAATAAAATAATAAGATAAATGAAACAATATGAAAGCCATAATAGATAATACCATATCAAAAATAAATAATCACATGTTAGACTAGCAATAAAACCTGCTTATGGGCTAGATAGCCTGCCCAACACAATAGGCCCAACAGGATTAGACGCAGAGTTTAGATTTTCAATTTTAAGCACATTGGATCTGAACTAGTATTTTTTAAATAAAATAATATATTTATTTAATTTTAATTATAAAATATGTAAATATTAATATAAAAATATTTTTTTAATATTATAAACAATAATTTGTACTTAATGGGTTGGCTAGGACAAATTTGGCCTTAAGCTTAGAATTCAAAATTTTTTCGGGTCGCGGCTTGGCCCATAGAGCCGAACTAAGATTTTTTTGGGCTGGATCAGGCTAAATTTAGGCCTAGGCTTAAGATTTAAATTTACGTAAAAGTGATTACATTTAACATAAAAAAAAAATGATGTAAAATATACTCAAACCCAAACCAAACCTGAACCCGAATCCAAACTTGAATTGGCCTAAACCCGAATGGACCGAATCGAATTGGCCCAAGCCTAGATTGATCTGAACGTGAATTGACCTAAACCTAAGTTGGCCTAAAATCGAATTGGCCCAAATAGAACCAAACCTGAATTAACCCGAACTTGAAAAAACCTGAACCCAAAATGACCTATCCCAAATCCGCTCAATTGCCACCTTTAACTTTTCGTATTGTAGTTAGGGGCTATAATGTCGATAAAATAATGATGACAATCATTAAAGTTGTAAAACCTTGCTTGATGATTGAAATTGCAAGCTATTAACTACAACAATGTTTTGCTTTATAATGGACATAAATACAACATGACTAATAGACTATCGCTAAGAACATACATGATGCTAATAAGCTTAATGAGCCAGACACCATTGATTAGGCCGACATTGAATGGCATATCCATGAATAGTCCATTATGTCAAGGGCAATCTATCAAGTTCATATTGATAACCTTGATCAACCTACATTGTGATGATGATTAGTATGATGCTTGAAGTCCAAAAAGAGCAAGTAGCTATTTATGCTTATTAAATCATCTGAAACCTTAAAGAATTGTTCTTAAGGATAATCATAATAAGATATCGATATCTCTAAGGAATTCTTAAGTAAGATGTCAGAAAGTAGCCTAATTAGGCCTCATATGATAGAATGTATTGTAAGACTTAAGCACTTTAGATGGATCATGATCCTTACATTATCGATAAACTTTCTTTTAAAGAAAGACGAAGGGAATGATAAGGGAATACACCAACATAGTAGAAAGTTAAATTAATAGAGTATAAATTGCAAGGAAAATTTTGATATAATCAAAATTAAGAAATTTACAGAAGTTTCAATATTAGATATACATTGAGATTAATTCACTTCTATTGGTATTGATGCTTAAATATGTATGAGACATTATAAGACCAAACAAAAGGAATAATGAAGATAGACCATAAATAAAGGCAACCTTGTTGATATTGATTAAAACTTGCCTTCTTGATTGATGTTTTTGAAACATAAACATGAATTAGATGCTAATTAAGGATAATTATTGGTATTCGATGTCGAGCTTAAATTTAGTCCTCAATAAGTAAATCATTAATCATAGAATTCATTTTATATTATGGTCACGTTATTCTTAAACATATAACTTGCAGTACTATTGAGAACACTAAATGGCCTATAACTTATAGGATTCAAACATAGTTTTTGAATCCAATTCCCTTTAAATCGTTTGTAGGACCTAGTGAAAGGCATTTATGATCTAAAAGTTAAAGATAGTAATTTTAGAAAATATTGAGGTAGCAAGTAATCAAATTACGAAATTAATAAAATATCATATAAACATGGTAGTGAAAAAGTAACAATAGAGATAATCCAAGACTCTCTAAACAAGATAATCTTGCAAGATGTTAGTTAATCTTTTTAGATAAAAAAACCTAAAGATCTATTCAAGATTCAAACGTACCTTAATGTTGAGAATACATTTAGCAATTCCATGACCCAATTACATGAAAACACCAAGCTTGGTCATCATATACCAAAGCTATCCAAACGTTTAGCCTCTAATGGTTACCCACATAGGTGACATAAAAATTCTTCAATAAGGAAGAGACTTTGTTGCTGGAAGTTATGCTGGTTGCTTAGGTTTCAATAAACCTTTCCTTGCACTTAGAAGATCTTGATTCAACAATCAAACAGCTAGGAAGAAAATAAATTTTCTTTCAAGAAACCAATGATTTTGCAATCTTCTTAGAGTTTTTAGGGAGAAAATGCCAACTAGGTTTTCTAAGCTTTCTTAGCTAATTTTTCAAGTGCAAAAAAAATTTATATGGGATGGCAATCATAAGGCAATATATCTAGGGTTTAAAGTTTTAATTTTTGAATGGCAATCATAAGGCAATATATCTAGAGTTTAAAGTTTTAATTTTTGAAAAGTGATCATTTTACATCTAACCTATGTGAACTCAGTCAAATTGAGCCTAATTAACTATTACTTGTATTAAATATATTAGTCTAGTCTTAATTTAATTTCTACTAATAACCTTAATGTGTGGGACCCATTAAGTTCTTATCATATTGGCAATAAATATAAAATAGACCAATTAAGAATATTTTATATTTATAGACCGAGATTGGCGTCTAGCAATGCATCATGGCCACCCAACATGCAAGAAGTGTCAAGATGGTTTTGATAAGCCTTTTAGTGTTTAGTACCTCAGTGTAATAAATATCCTTTCAATATATATCCTGGAATTAGCGAGAGCATAGTTCAGTGTCTACCCTTAGTTCATTCTATATTAGTATGTAACTTTTATGTGTTAATTATATAATTAATATTGCCTTAACCAAGGACTTTAAGTTAACACAGGCCAAGTACAAGTGAGATATTTCCCCTTTTATCGCTTGGGGTGGTGAATCCTCTCTAGGCCACTCATTCACCTGCCATATAGTTCATGTCATACCCAAAACCTCCCTACCATAAGCATCCATCTATGGTGGACCTGTTCATGATAGAATAAAAGCATAACACTCCTCATACGAGATAACCTAGTGTCATAAGTCTAAGGATCATTTACACTATTAAAACATGAAGGTATTTTCATAGACACCTAAGTGAAATACCAAAAAGAACTCTTATGGTGGGTTATGT
The DNA here is from genome assembly GCA_038382025.1 of Adansonia gregorii. NCBI lineage: Eukaryota > Viridiplantae > Streptophyta > Magnoliopsida > Malvales > Malvaceae > Adansonia > Adansonia gregorii. Next base: position 24,746 of record JBBYHO010163403.1, on the reverse strand, counting down.
TTAATGAACATTTTACCGTAACAAGCACTTATATGATATCCCTAACTATCTTTATACTTATGAGATTGGTTGCATGTATCCTTTGCATAGAGTCTTACATATGTTGGTCTTTATGCATTGTAAATGGATTGTCTTGACAATACAATGACTAGAAATGTTTTTAGCAACATGGCTTTAATGCATTGGGATCTCATAATTTTAATTATTTAAAATTCCCTCGTAAGGCCAATGTGTTTCATTGGCTTTATCTACTTAAGAAATTTATAACAATTATACAATTAAATCTTATGGATAAAAAAGACCTTTATAACATTAAATAAATATAATGTTTGATTACATGAAATCACTAGATGATAATGCCTTACAAGGGCACAACTATTGACTTGTAGGCTTGCACTAATAGTAATTTCACTTAGTGATAAATAGCCATGAAATGTAATCATTTGGAAATTGTTCTAAACTAGAGAGGATTGCATGTTTATACCCTAAAAATCATAAACAAACTTTTTTGTTTATGCTCACAAAAAGAGTTGCATTTAAATCATTAGATTACAAGCTAATAAAAGATTCCTAATAGTTGTTAAAGTAACAACTAAGACATATGATTGGAATCTGGGTCTCATTGTGATCCAAAAAGTTGATGACTTTGATAATGAGATTATTATAAATGTAATTGAAACATATTCTCACAATAATACTAAAGCTTTGTCCAAGTTAAGACACAACTGTTAATTAAAAGTGTTCGGCATTAGATGCTTTAACAATTGGCTTAATGCAAGTGGGAGATGTTACCATATGCCTTAGAGCCAATCAGATTAGATGAGGCATATAATAGTTAATAATGCAAACCAGTCACTCATGTTAGTGATTCAAGGTTTTCCTTCATGTTATTAGTGTGATTGACTATTATGCAAATATTAATCTAATGAAGCCCATGAAGCATAATTGCCTTATGAAGTTAGGAATGAGTTACGATGATGAGATCCTTATGCATTAAAGCCATGTTTCTAAAAACATTCCTGGGCATCGTTTTGTCAAGGCAGGGCACTAACAATGGATAAAGACTAGCATATGTTAAACTTCCATGTATTTGATGCATGTGACTATTTGATCTTATAGAAGCTAAAGTATAGGATACTTAGGGATAGCATATGGGTTATTTTACAGAAACAAGTTCACTAAAGATGGCCCCTGTGAGAACTCCATTTGGTATAAGTCACTCAAGTGTAAATGGAATATGCTCTCCTGTGTCAGTTATATATATTAGTTCTCAGACTTGTGATACAAGGTCATCTAATATAAGGAGTGTCATATTTTTTGAAATAGGTCCACAATGGATGGATACTTAAAGTAGGGTACATTGGGTATGACATGGATGGATGAGCGATCAAGAGAGGATTCATCACTTTGAGTGACATTAGAGACATATCCCATATATTATTGGCTTTGGTTAACTTGATAAAATCATTGGCCAACGCATAATGAATTTAGGAGAAATTATTTCTCTAAATTCATGAGGTTAACCAAAAGCTACAGGAACTAACATGGATTGATACATGAGTAGACATTGCACTATACTCATGGCCTTTCCAGAATATCTAGTGAAAGGACTAAAGTACAATAAGAGCTGGGATTTAATTACGTATAACTTGATTGAATAAGTTTAATTAAGAATAATTTAAGATATAAATTAAATTTGTGAAATCTAATTAGATATATGTTAATATGGCAACAAAGATAAAAATTTTTTATGAAGACATTGTCCATTTGTAGACATGGTTTTAAGGATATTAATAAATAAAGCCAAATAATTATATTTAAAAAATTAAGTAATTATTTGATAATTATTTAATTAATTCTTTAATATTATTTACATGAAGTAAAAATTATTTTCCTTGGGTTAGAAAATTTTATTCATGAATTAAATTATCTAATAGATAAATAAAGGGGTTAGGTTAAAAGCCCTAATTGGCAAGTCAAGAGAGTTATAAGCTATTCCAAGTTGGGCTTGCTAATGGGCTTCATGCATGGAATAGCTATTTTTGGTATGCTATTAGGCTAAAATATTAATAAGTTAATACTAAGGCCCAATCTTGAACAAGCTAATTAAAACAATTTTAATTAGGCTCTAAGAAACAGTCAGAAGTGGGGCCACCTTTTAGGCATATTAGTTATGGGCTTAGTTGACTCGTTAGTAAAGTGTAACCTAGCCCAGAGTGTATTTAAATATATTATTAATGCTTTTTTGTCTGATAATAAGCATTAGTAGAAACCCTAGGTCCAAACCCTAGACTTTTTTAAGAGGTTTGGTGAAGCTTTTGGTTTCCTTAAGTTCTCTTTGTGTTTTCATGGCTTTTCGAAGTGTTTTAAATCATTTTTAACACAATGAAAATAGAAAAATAGTTTTCTAGCATTGAGAGATTAATTTTTCACAAAAGTTGTGAATTAGCTAAATCCCAAAATCATTGCTTTCTTAAGCCTACTTTATGTTGATTGCTATTTCAGGTGATCTCAAAGTGTTTTTAACCGCAATGAAAGTAGAAAATCAGTTTTCTATCTTATGGAATCAACTAAGATCAAGAATTATAATTTTTGGATTCGTTTATTGGCATTTATGAAAAATAACTACTTCCCTATAAGGTTGTTTCTTCTTCTCTTTGGTGCAACAACCATGGGAATTATTCTTGGATCACTTTAGATCTGAACCAGTTAGGTAAATACCTTTTGGTTGAGGCCTGAGAAGCCTTCTAGCTAGAATAAAAAACCTCCAAACCTTATGAAGGTTCCACTAGGCATCTATATGGATCACCGTTAAAGGCAAGACACTTGGATCGCTTTTGGCCTCAAGAAGACATCATAGTAATCAAACCATGGTGTGTTTATGTAAGGATCGACACACTTAAAGTTATGAGTCTCTAAGCAAGTATGATTTCTAACAGATCTGTGTTTTAAAATTGCTATCCAATCACATATACACCTCTTCTTAAGATCTTAAGGAAATTCAAGTGTTTCTTTATTTAATTTTATTGTGCGTGTTTAATTCTAATTAAATTTTATGCCTATATCGATATGCACAAGCCTGAGATTTTCTCTTTCAAACCTTTATGGACATGCATTGACGCAAAGGTTTGTACATGATTCTAGAATCATCTTTAGGGTACTATTATCGAAATAACCCTAGGGGACATTTTTTAGCAAGAAGGTTCCCACATATAACCTTAAGAGACATGTATCAATACAAAGGTTCCCACAAGATCCTAAGGACTTGGTTTTAAGGTAGTGTTACCTAAATATCCTAATGGACATTCTTTAACATGAAAGTTCCCAAATGACCTTAAAGGCTCTATTTTAAGGTATTATAACCTAAATACCCTTAATAGACATGTTTCGGCACGAAGGATCCTACCTGATGCTAAGGAGATAAAACTTTCTAAAATGACCTTAGTAATGCAAAATATTCTAAATGGCCTTAAAATGAATGGGAAAATGCTTAAATGACCTAGATCATGTGAAATAACCTAAATGACCCTAAAATAAATGAAACTATAGAAAAGCCCATTAAAGCATGTAAATGCCTAAAATACGCCAAAAATGCATAAAATTGCATAAAAAGTCTTAAATCATGGCAAATGACTAAAATAAATTACAAAATACATGAAATTACATAATAGCCCCTAAATCATTGAAAACAACAAAAATAGTGCTAAAATGATGAAATACAAACCCTTAAATCATGAAAAATGACTAAAACGATTCCAACATGCATGAAATTACAAAATAGTCCTTAAATCATGGAAAAATAACTTAAATGATCTAAAATACATGAATTTACATAATAATCCATAAAATATAAAAAATGACTAAAATGGTCCCAAAATGCATGCAGTTGCATAAAAGTTCCTAAATCATGACAACTTAGTAGGATGATGCTAAAATACATGAAGTTTCATAAATGGTCCTAAATCACTAGAACTCACTATTATGACATAAAAGTGTATCGAATGACATAAAGGTCCTTAAGTGATAAAAAATAACTAAGATAGTGTTAGAATGCATGAAATTACATAATAGTAGTTAAGAGGCATGAAATTATTTAGTAATCTCTAAAAATGCATGGAATGGCATGAAAATCTTAAAATCCAAGAAATGACATAAAAATCTCAAGTCATGGGAAATGACTAAAATGAAAAAAATGCATGAAATAACTTAAAAATCCCTAAGTCATGGAAAATGACTAAAAGGACATTAAATTGCATGAAATGACACAAAAATCCCTAATATGCATGAAAACATCATGGAAAAAATTACAAAATAATCCTCAAAAGTTTCTAACATCAAAATGCACCCATAAACATCTTATTTGCCAACAAACATACAAGAATGGTATTATACATGATTTTTTTACATAAAATATTTCATCCATACATGGATTCATCTTTATGCACGGTGATGTTTCCAAAATCATGATATTTTGCATGAACATGTAAATAATAGTTATTAATGCATGAAAATGTAATAAAATGCATGAATCATACATAACATGGAATACAAGTAACACTGAAAGTCGACAGAAGTTGAATTATGAAACAAAAAAAAATTGATGAAAACCACCTAAAAACTAAAGAAACTTAACATAAAACATTTAGAGAACAAGGTTTCGTAGTGGGAAAATGATTTTTGTTAAACATTAAACCAAAATCATCGAAGAAAACAAAAATATAACATTTAGAGATCATTCCTCAAGATTTAAACATCAATTTAGTTTTTAGACCCTTGCCTCAAATCATCATTTAAGCATGGCTTAGGATCCTTAAGCTCACATAAGATAAAGAGAAAAATGAGCCAAAAAAATATAATAAAGTAGGTGGATTATACTTGGAGAAACTTTTTCTTTTCCTTCATTTTTTTTTTATTTTTTGGTTTCTTCAATTGAAAACTAGCTCACTCTTCTATTTGGGATGCCAGAAGAGATTTAAAACCTTTTTTGGTTGATTACCACATATCCTTATGCACTATTACTCATTTCTTAACAACAGACACATGCTTGCTTGTAAATAATCTCTCTAAGCCATTGGTGTTCTAATCAAATGGCTTAAAATCTTTTTACTGGGGCATGGTTTCAACTGGGCCAGTGGACAAACCAAGCTGCATGGCCCCAAGGAGAAACCTTCTCTCAGAATGGCCATATCTTGGTTTTATATAAGAAAAAGCTTTTAATTTCAACCCAAAATAGCACCACATTGAATTCTAGTTGAACTAAACATAAAATAGTCAACAAATAACCAAACCAGATACCATTTAGTTCCCAAGCATAATTAAAGCATTAATCCCATCTATTCTAAGCTAATTCAAGCATCCAATGGCTTAAGCTGTTTATATGGTTCTCATGTTTATGTTTTAATGTGAAGAATGTTGGTGAATGACCTTTTTCATGGTTATGAAGTAATCAAAAGCCATTAGGAAGGTTAAATGTAAGAAAATTTTGGTGTGAAATCTTTTTCATGATAAAATGACATGTAAAGTCAATACATTTAGTGTTTGTATCGATATAATAGCTTTTCAGTACTAACATACCTAAAAATCGTAATATTGTGTCGATACAATATGCTCTGTATTGATACGACTACTACTTTAGGCTTAAAATGATCAAAACTCGATGCTGTTTTAATACATTAATGAGATGTATTGATACCTCTTCATGAATCTCATAAAAATGATATTTTTTTACACTCTAAGAGTTTCTAGTTGATTGATTCGGTCCTAAGCATTTCCAATCTTTATTTTTTTTTATCTTTTTTAATTTTAATTTTAATTTTTTATTACCTTTTAATTAAGTCTTAAGATGTCAAAAATTGGTCAAAAAGGAAAGATGCGTGAATTTCTCTTAAAGTTTCAAATTGAGCACAGTTTGCTTGAAAAGTGCTCAAACAAAATTTAGTTTCCACATTAGAGCTTTATCCTTGGCGACATAGCCAAATTCCCAACAGCATATTATGTGATAGATTAAAGTCGAGTGGGTGATGAAACATATGTTAGGATTCAAATTGTTATACCTAGATAAATAGGCATTAGAGCTAATCAAATATAGTTATAACCTGATCTACCTTAAATATGAAGAGGCCTTATTTAAGTATCAGAGCATAGGCGTAAGTATATAAGAATGTGAAGTTTGTCTAAAACCTTAAGCTCATTATTCATTATTGGCACTACTATTTTCTCATCTCTTACTTCTTAGAATTTTCATTAATTTAAGCATTAGAGCATGCCCTAAAGTCGTTAATTTAAGCATTAGAGCTTGCCCTAGAATACTAATTCCGAAACTATCTGATCTTTCTTGTCTTGTAGATCATTACATGGCTTTAACTAGATCATCCTCCTTTAGACACTATCAATACTTCTCTTAAAAAACGTCTTTGGTATTTTTCTTTGATTAAATTAATCCTATTTTGTTTTAATCAGACTTATTTTTATTCATTTTTTTATTTTAATTTAATATTATTATAAGTTATATGAATATGCTTTTTTGAAGTGATTAGATTTACTTTTGAATAACCTGTGCCATTGAAGTCAATTGAATTATCTTAATTTTGTGCTCTCTTTATAGTCTTAAGCACATAACAAGAGATTTAATGGATAGTTTCCTTTATTTTGGTGTAAGATTTTTCCAAAATTCTTTCGTAGAGTTGACCAATTTGTCAATACTAGTGGAGACTTTGATTTGTTTATCAATATTTATTCTTTAGTGGAGACTTTGATTTGTTTATCAATATTTATTCTTTCATATCAAACATTATGTGTAAGCATTTGGAGAACTTATGTTTTTTTATCACAAGCTTATTTTTTAACATTTGGAATATGAAAATACGATTGCAAAGCATACTTTTTGAATCCAACTTCTTTAGTATCATATTTTTATTTTAGTGTCATCCAAATATCCTTTATTAAATATAAGTTTGGTCATAATAATTGTACAAATTGTGAGAAAAACATTTGAGTACATAATTTTTGTAGTTTTTGTGATACTTTTCTTATTTTTCTCACGTTCTTTTCATGTTTAAATTATTTTCATTAGTTGTAGCATCATTATCTTTTATCTAAGGATCTTTTTTCACCAAAGTATAGGAAATAATCAAAAGAGTGAGATAGAAAAAAAAATTTACTTCCATCTCTTACAATTTGCTCGTGAAAACAAAAAAAAAAGAATATTTCAAGTTATTAGGATTGACTAATCATGGGCAAAGTTTAAGTAACTTGTTAGTGCAAGTAAATGCAACCCAATCACTTTAGCTTGTTGTACACTAGTGCTTAGTGATTTCATGTCACAAACATTAGAGTTTATTAATGCTAATAAAGTATTTCTTTATCCATAAGAACTTATTGATAATTGCTATAAACATCTTATATAGATAAAGCCTATGAAACACATTGGCCTTACAAAAGAGACGTAATAAGTTATAATTATGAGATCCATATGTATCAAAGCCATATTTCTAAAAATGTTCTTGGTCATTGTATTGTCAAGAAAGGACATTGACAGTGCCTAAAGATTGGTATATTTAAGCCTTCATGTGTTTGATGCATGTAACTCTAGATCTCATAACTTGAGATATAAAGATTCTTAAAGATAATAAACGGGTGCATGTTTTAGGTATGACATGAAGCATACTGAAGATGGATGAGTGGTCCAGAGAAGGTTCATCACCCTAAGTGATATAAGGGGACATATCTCACATGTACCTAGCCTGTGTTAACTCAAAGTCCTTGACCAAGGCAATGTTGATTGTATAAGGGTTGTAGGGCTAATATAGAAAGGGTTTAGGGTAGACACTGCATTAGGCTTTTACCTTCTTCAGGACATATGATGAAATGATTGAATTACATTGAGATACTAAACATTGAAGGACTAGTCAAAACCAATTTGACAATCATTGCATGTTGGGTAGCCATTATGTATTGTTAGATGCCAATTTTGGTTTATAAATATAAATATTCTTGATTGAATAAATTATAATTTTTTATTAATATAATGGAGGCTTAATAGGTCAAACACATAGAGGTAATTTGTAGAAACTAAAACGAGACTAGGGTCACTTACCTAATAAAATTAAAAGTTACTTAAACCCAATTTGAATAGTTTAAGTGGGCCAAGGACTAAAGTGCTATTAGACCAAAAGGTGGAAAACATTATCCCTAAGTATTTAAACCCTACTTTTTTGTACACAAGACTTTTGCATTGTTTGGTCTCCCCTACAGGACATTGTGACATCCTTTCTCTCCCTAAGGATAGTTTTTTTATTTTACCCAAATTGAAAGAAAAACTATTTTCTTCAATCATTTAATTTAAAGTATAATGAGACTAAAGGCTAAGGAAGGCTTTTGAGACCTAAGTTGCTAGCATGGCTCCTAGCAAAACAAAGTCTCTCCTTTTTAAAAGTTTTCCAAGTCATCTTTATGGATTACCATTAAAGGTTGGACGTTTAGACAACTTTGGTTTATGACAACCTAGTTCGGTATACAAAAGTTAGTGGTCATGGAATATCTATGATGATATTGAATCACCCCTAGGCTAAGGTATGAGAATTCTAGATCTACTATATGAGTTATTGTTTTGAAAGATCGATAAGAGATGGGCAAGGTGATTCAAGTTTGGGAGTCTCACTATTTTTGTTTTTATGCTTTCTAATGCTCCTCTTTAAATTTTTTTTTTAAATATTTTTGCAATTTATTCAAGCATCAATTTGAGACTTCCTTCAAGTGGTATTAAAGCATCCTTGAACTGGTTTGATCAATCTAGTGTTTTATTTGTTACCAATTACAAAAAAAAAAGTTTTGATTTCGATATTGTTTTGATTCGTTTCACGTGTTAAAATTTTAGAAATTGTTTCTATTTAATTTTTAATTTTCCTTCATGTTAATTCATATTTATTTTAAATATTAATTAATATAAAATATGAATTCACTAATTAAATAAATGGGGCGATCATTTGTCAACCGTTTAATGTTGATTTATGCTGGGTTGACTGTGTTTTTGGTGTTTCGATGAGGCTAAAAATTTCATAATATTTTCAGCAACCATAGCTGCTGTTTTTCCATTTTTTCCACTTTGAAAGTGTCATGAATTGTTTATAATACTTTTTGAAAAATCAAGTTAAAATCAGACTTGAAAATGTTTTAATTGGAGGCTATATTGAGTGCATTAAGTGCGTGTAAACCAAGTGGCACTTAGACTTTCTTCTTGAGACCCTGACTGCAGCATCCATGGCAGCATTAGATGCTGTAATTTGCTGCAATTTTTCAAAGATTTAGTGGGAGAAAGGCACGAGCGATTCACTTAAACTAGGATGGCTTACGAAAGCCACGTGTGAGAGGAAGTCCCAGTAGGACTAAGACTTTCCTTTTATTCCACCTTCTCTAAGTAATTGTGAAAGTTAAATCCAATATGGATTCTTGGCATTTGAGATCTGATATGATTAGAACAAGATAATAAAATAAATAAATAAATTTGCTAAAAGTTAGCAAGCTGGCTGAATAAAAAGACCTTTATGAAAATTTATATTCCATTAAAACTCTTAGTTATCACCAAACACCTAATTATTCAATTGTAATAATTTCTTAAAATGCTTAAGATATGTAATGGATAATGCAATAAACATGAAAATAAATCTATTTAAATTGCATAATTGGATAGTATTTTATTTAAATGATCAATCCTAATTCAATTAGGATTTGTTCTGGTGATATTAGAATAAATATTAATCATGTAAGAAAATTAAAATATGGATCAATTACTAAACTTCAAAATTGGTAATCTGAATTTAAAACACTTTTATAAATTCATAATATGTTATAAGATTATTATGGACAAGGCCCAATATGGTTGCGAATGTTTAGTTAATTGTTCACAGATGTTTGTGTTATTAAATAACGTTTGCGAACCTTGACCTATCTTTATTTTATTCAGATTTGTGAAATTTTTTTCTCATCAATTCCTTTTAAATATAACTCAAGGTTTCTCTATTATAAATGTAATTAGATTACATAATAATTAAAATTAGGGTTAATTAGGAAATATTTTGTAACTCGGAGATGAAGATTCAAATGAAAACGTTATGAAGCTTGAGAGATTGCAAGAAGCAGATGAAAACTTTGTATGCAGTCACCTAAGAATAGACCAAGCAATTTTCTTTGAGTGCTTAAAGACTTTGCAATAGATAAAATTCCATAATCACCTAACTAGTATGCATGATAGTAAATTTATTTTATGCGATAATATATAATACTATGCACGGTAATAAGATGATACCTAAAACACAATGAATAAAAAAATCCCTTATACAATATTAAGTCACATGCTTCACATGATTAAGATGTCTTCCATCATCAATAACAAGATACTGGAGTCCTAACTGTAGGGGTCTTGCTGGGATGACCCAAGGTCAAGCCTACCATTCTAACTACTTGAGTTATGAATGACGGGTCATACTCAACTAATGTTGTGTTGTCTTGATGTGTACAACTTGATCGCATTTAGAAGTAACAGTTAAGCTAAATGTATATGATGCATTTAGGCAAAGAGTTGTCACCTAATTGATCCAGAAGTAGAATAAAGATGCAATTTGTAAGCTATGTTACTGACCAAGTTAGGCTTGTAGTAATTTGTTAAGTTGACTCAAGGTTGCAACAGGTTGAAAGGGTTCCTAGCCCACCAAAAATACTTGAAAAAGATTTTCAAATAATAATAAGGGCTATTATTTTGAAAAAAAATTGGTGTAAAAGCCAATAAAAATTTAATACCTTATCATTATTGGTTTAAAACATTAATCATTAATTAAATATTAATCACTAATTAATACTTATTTTCACACTTGGTTGTTTATAATGATATTTATAATAACTCCTCTGCGAGGCATACTTGATGCTATTAGCCAACATGTTTGGACTGGTACGTCAGGTTAAGAAATATTCCTAGTAAATAGAAGGTACCTGACTTTCATATTAACATGATTTGATTCAACTTCCTAGATATTTGATTCAAGATATGATCACACTTATATAATGGCATAAGTTTGTTAAAGAACAGTAGAGAACTGGGCTCTACTAAGGTGATTCTTAAAATGGGCAATGGAACAAAAATTGCAGTTGCTGCCATAGGAACACGTACCCTGTCATTGCCTTCAAGCATAAGCTTGGAACTAAAAATTGTCTTTATGTTCCTAGATTGTCTAAAAACATCATTTTAGTCCCATACCTCATTATAAATGATAGTTTGAAGTTTCAGATGAAAGACAATAGTTACTCAATTATTCTACATGACATCATCTGTGAATCAGCCTCATTACAGAATGGGCTTTTTGTGTTGGATCCATAATGCCTATACGTAACATAAATGTGAAGAAAGCAAAGAAAAATGATCCAATAAAAACCTATATTTGGGATTATAGGCTTGGACATGTTAACGAGACTCGAATAGCCATGTTATACAAATAAAGCAATCCCAACCTATTTGATTATGAATCATATGGGACATATGATTACTGTCTCTTTAGCAAATGATCAAGACTCCCTTCATTTGAAAAGGTGAAAAGCCTACTGACTTTTTAGGCCAAGCATATTCAGATGTATATGGATCAATGAATACAATGGTTAGAAATGGGTATTCGTACTTTATTACCTTTACTAACGATTACTCAAGGTATGGGCATACAAACTTAATAAAGCATAAGTCCAAGGCATTTGAAAAGTTTAAGGAGTTTAGGGCTGAAGTAGAAAAACAAACTGGTAAGAGAATTGTAACTCATAGATCTAATTGAGGAAGAAAGTATTTAGGTCAGTAATTCTTGGATCATTTGACAAAAAAAGGTCACAATGGACTCGACCCAAAACTCCATGACATAATGAAGTGTTTAAAAGGAAAAATAGAAGCTAATTGGACATGTTTCATTTGATGATATCGAAGACAGACCTTTTGATATCTTTTTAAGGATATGCCTTAAAATTTATTGCCTATCTTCTAAATAAGGTTCTATCCAAATCAATAGATAAAATGCCATATGAAATGTGGCATGGTAAAAGACCATTATTGTCTTACATCAAGATTTGGGGTTGCCCCAATTATGTGAAGTGAATAGTGTCTGATAAGATTTAAGGTTGTCTTGCTTAGTGTAAGACCTGTAAACCAAACACTTTAGCTTGTAATACATTGGCATTTAATGATATCATGTGACAAATTTAGAGTTATTAATGTTAATGAGCTATTTTTTTATCCACAGAAATAATTTGACAGATTTTATGAACATTTTTTTATAGATAAAGCCCATGAAACACATTAGCCTTATAATGGAAATGTAATGAGTTTTAACTATGAGATTGTTATGAATCAAAACCATATTTTTAAAAAAGTTCTTGGTCATTGTATTGTTAAGAAAGGGCATTAACAAACCACAAAGACTGGTATATGTTAAGCCTCTAAACATTTAATGTATGCAACTCTGATCTCATAAGTTGAAATACAGGTATGCTTGAGGACAAAATATAGGTGTCTGTTATGTAGAACAAGTTCACTGAACTTGACCCATTATGAGAGTTTTACTTTTTATTTCATTCAAGTGTCTATGAAAATGCTCTCATGTGTTAGTAGTATAAGTGATTCTTAGACTTGTGACAGTAGGTCACCTTATATATGGAGTTTAATGCTTAAAGATTGCCAAGAATGAGTCCATAATAGATGGATGCCTATAGTAAATTGGTTTTGGGATGACATTAAGCACGTTAAGGTGGATGATTGATCTAGAGAGGATTCATCATCCCAAGTGATATGAGGGGACATATCTCACTCATACCTGGTTCGTGTTAAGTCAAAGTCCCTAACCAAGGTAATACTAATAATGGACTTAACATGTAAGGGCTACATGGTTAATGTGGAAAAGGTTAAAGGTAGACACTGCACCGTGCTCTTACTTTCTTCAGGATATATAATGAAAAGATTGAATTACACTTAGATATTATAGACTGAAGGGCTTGTCAAAACCAATTTGACATTTCTTGCTTATTGGGTGGCAATGATCCATTGTTATATGTTAACCTTGGTCTGTAAATATAAATATAAATATAAATATTCTTGATTAAATAAATTATATTTATTGCCATTTTGATTGAGGCATAATGATTTACACACATAAGGCTGATTAGTGGAAATTAAAATGAGACTGTACTCTTTTACTTAATAAAAGTAAAAGTTACTTAGGCCCAATTTGAATAGTTCAAGTGGGCTAGGCAGTAAAGTGCAATTAGACCAAAAGTTAGAAAACATTATCCCTAAGTATTGAAACCCAGTATTTTCATCCATAAAGAGTAAATTTTTAGTTACTTTTCCATTGTTTGGTCTCTCTTACATGAAAATTAGACATCCTTTCCTTTCTTTAAAGATAGTCTACGATTTCACCTAGAATTAAAGAAAAGCTATTTTCTTTAATCTTTTGATTTAGAATCTATGGAGGTTAAAGGCTAAGCGAAGGTTTTTGAAACATAAGTTGCTAGCATGGCTCTCGATAAAACTATTTTAGTGTAAGCCTTGTAGGACAATCGGTTGAGCTTGTAATACACTAGCTATTAGTGTTTTTATACATTATGATTTTTCTTGTAATATAAGGTATTTCTTTATCAATAAGATTATTTAATAATAGTTATGTATATCTTATGTAGATAAAGCCCTTGAAACACAATATTTCTGGTCATTATAATGTTAAGACATGGCATTAACAATGCATAACTACTAGCATATGCTAAGCTTTTGATACGTGTGACCCTTTGATCTTATTAGTTGAAGTATAGAGATACTTAGGGATAGCATATGGGTGCTTGTTATGAGAATAAGTTTATTAGACATGACCTGCTATGAGAGTTTGATTTGGTATTTCACTTAAGTGTTTATAGAAATACTTTCATGTGTCACAATGTGAGTGATCCTTAGACTTGTGATATAAAGTCATCTTGTATGTGGATTCTCATACTTAAAGATCATCACGAACGAATGCACTATAAATGGATGCTTATGGTCTAGTGGTTTTGGGTATGACATGAAGCATGCTAGAGGTGGATGAGTGGTCTAAAAAGAATTCATCACCCCAAGTTATATGGAGGGACATATCTGAATTCTTCATAGCCTATATTAACTTAAAGTCCTTGGCTAAGGCAGTATTAATTATGTAGTTAACACATAAGGGTTTATATTGTTATAAAAAGGATTAAGAGTAGACACTACACCAAGCTTTTACGAATTCCAGGATACATGATGAAATGATTGAATTACACTAAGATACTATACAATGAAGGGCTTGTTAAAACCACTATGACACTTCCTGCATGTTGACTGGCCATGATGCATTGCTAGATGCTAATCTTAGTCTATAAGTATAATTATTCTTAACCATATAATTTATACCTATTGTCGATGTGATGGAGGCCTAATGGGTCACAAACATTAGGTTGATTTATTGAAATTAAAATGAAACCGGGCTTAAATACCTAAACAGTAAAAGTTACACAAGCTTAAAATGAATTATTCAAAGGCCAAGGACTAAAGTGCAATTATTAAAACATTGGATAGTGCTCAAAACCTAGGTATTTAAGGCACATCTTGGCATCACTTTAACCTAAAAAATAACCTACTTGTAGTTATCTCTAAAAAAAGTTACAGTGCTTTGGTGTTTTTTATAGCACCTCCCTTGAACATGCGAAAAACTATTTTCTCTCTTCTTCTTTAAGTACTGGGTGTAGATTCCTAGCCAAAAATAAAGGTTTACAAAACCTAAACTGCTAGCATGGCTCTAAACAAGATATAATTTCAACCGTGCAAAGATTTTTGGAGTTGCTTGTGTGGATCACTATCAAAGGCTAGATGCTTGGACAGTTTTGGTTTATGACAATGGAGCTCGGTGTACAAGAATGAAACAGAGATCATTTTAAACCTATGAAAATGGCTTTCTACAGATTGAGGCATGAATTTTCAGATTTCACACTCGTTCTTATTTATTTTGATTGATCAAAGGTTTGTAAGATGATCCATTGAGGCTGTTTAGTGAGTTCCATCATGTTTTTTGTTTTTACTTTGATTTTTAATGCAAAGCAACTTCCCAAAATTTGAACAATGGACATAACTATGTCCAAGATTTTATCCTTCAAACAAAATCTCTCATTCTAAAGGTTTTTCAAGTCACCTGTGTGGATAACCATTAGAGGTTGGATGCATGGACAACTTTGGTTTGTGCCAATTAGGTTCGGTGTACAAGTATTAATGATAATGAAACTTTTGCCATGGTATTGCATCACCTCTAGGTTAAGGTATGAGAATTCTAGATATGTTATATGAGTTTTTGTTTTAAAACATTGATTAGAAACATGCAAGACAATCTGGTTTAAGAAGTCTCAATATTGTTTGTTTTATGCTTTTCACTACTCTTATTTGAATTAGTTTAAATATTTTTATAATTTATTCAAGTATGAATCGGATACTTCCTTCACAACTTTCTCTACAAAGAATATTATCTCAAATTGTTGAAGATTTTTACATAATAATTTTCCAAGATAAGGTTAAATGTTCAATTTAATGCTGTCAAATTGCGTCACAAATATTATAGCTGAAATAAGGTTATCAAATAGAGTTGTGGACTAGGTCTTTCTCTTGAGACGGTACACATTCTTTATGCAATAAAAACTATGTAAAGAGTTGTATTGCATAACATCCCCATGATACAATAAGCTTAGCCACCACTATATATCTTGTTAATTTGTACAAGTTAAAAAGTACCAGTTCCACTAAAATTGACCAGTTCCACTAAAATTGATATTTTTTTCATACATTTAATTAGAAATCTTGAAAAAAATTTTAAAAAACACTTTTAATAGAGATGTTAATATGATATTTATTACTTTTTAAAGTGAATATTTTGAAGTGAAGAATGACCTCATTATTTGTACTATAAGATTGAAAGATTACAAACACAACAGCATTTAAAGGACCGAGGATGATCGGTAATTATTTCTAAGAGATATAAAATTATCCTAAAAGTTTTACAGGAAAAAAAATCTATAGCCATCATTCTCTAAAGCTGTACTTTGAAAAATTTTAGGAACTACATTAGTCCCCAATATTATTAGATACAAGATAGTGAACTTTTTTTATCGTTATCTTATGTCGTCTCTAAATTTTTTTATTTTGTAGTGGAGTGAAATAATTACTATTTTAGTATAACTTAAACGTACTTGTAATTCGAGAAAACTTGGGGCAATTAAATTAAAAATCTTAACACCAAGATTACATTAAAAAGGTTTTACTTCTTATATTAAAATACTCCACCAGAGGTTGCTTTACAGTTATCTCCGCAGACTTTAAGTCTTATGATCATTTCCGTGGTAAAAAAAAAAAGAACATTTTGAGCGTTGCATTCTTTTTTGCCAATTATTTTCATTTAGACCCCTGAAATAATTGGTTTAATACATGTAAAATGTATCTGATTCTCACAGCTCAAAAGCTCAAATACAAGACAAAATATTGTTATGTACATGCCAATATATATGTATATATATGTATATTACAAGGGTGTATTAGAGGGAGATGGTTGCAGGCTTTAAACTCAATTACTGTGACTGAAGCGCCATCTAAATGAGCCATATATATATATATATATATATGCCATTGCCATGCATGCATCTCTCAGGCTATTTGTTTGCCATTGCTGCTGCTACCTCTTCTAATGCATGTTTTTAAAGGTTTAGATGTTACATGGTGGAACCTTATCTTTCCGGCTGTGTAGGTTCGGATGCCATTCCCGACCGATGAAAATCTTAGTCCCTTGTGTTTCTTGACGAACGCCGGTCGGCACATCGAGTTCTTCGGTATTCGAAGGACTTTAACTGCGCAGATATTTTGCAGATTGGGAACTCCGTGGAGGTGGGAAGGAAGATCGATCAGAAAATCTCCATATTCATCAGTTATTGCTTGTGCTGAACCTGATTTGCTCTTGCAAGGAGTTTGGCATCTAAGAGCCACCAAAGCACCTGCGAAGTTTTGTAAATAAAAATTAAAAAAAATCCAATATATATAATTTTTAAAATATTCGAATTTGTTTTCTTGATATTTGAATGCATTTATTATCCATTTTTATTTGAATTCTCCTATTCAGATCTACTTCTGATTTAAATAGCAATACTTGTTAGAATCCGATTAACTTATTAAATTACTTTTGGATAAAAATATAATACTAAGCAAGAAATAAACAGATGTCAGATTTTTATATCCAAATATATTATCTGTATAAAAAAAGAATTCAAATAATAAAATCAAAATAAATTCAAATAATAAATATCAAATAATTTATATAAATATTAAATTTAATATCTAAATACAAAAGTTACACGAATTCACGATATCCAAATAAAAACTAAGAAAATGAAATCAAATGTTGAATTTTTTACTGCATCTATTAACATCCCTAATCATGATGTTCCACTTAACAGGCAAATGGCTTATGAATGTTGATTGATTTCTTAACTGCATCTATTTGTCGTGCTGTCAAAAGTTAAGACTCCGGTTCAATGAGTTATATGTGTAATGATTAAAGTTGTCGATGGATAGGTTATTCATCCAGCATGGCAACATGAATTAATTATATTTGATTTAAATTATTATTTATTTAATAAAAATTTTATAAATTATAATTTATTTAATAAAAATTTAAAATTTAATTATAAAAAATAAAAAATATATTTTATGTAATAAAAATAAATTTTGAGTTCAATCCTACTCAAGCTAAAGTTTAAATAAAAAAAATTTTTAATCTAACCCAATTCAACTCGATTTATAAATACTTATGTCCCCTCTAAAATTCAATCTCCCTCCTCTGAAATTAACAAATAAATAAATAAATAATAAATTGATAACTCATCAAGTAATCAATCACACCAAAAAAATAATAATAACAAAGTTTATTGTTAACATCGATTTTATGATTAAATTAAGTAATTGGGCATTTCTTTATAGACTTTATGGAGTAATCAATACAATTAAGCTGTCCAATTTTGTAGAACTGAATTCATGCAATAAATATGATGATTAATGTGAATGATGTGTTTTGCTCCCTCATTAATTAATTAAATTAAAAAGAGGGAATGCAATTGATGCCTAATTGTGACATTGCCTTTTATGTGGAGCCCAAAGGATTCCATCTTAGATGGACGGACGGGTCCTGGGCCTCACGTGGTTCAAAGATTATATCTAACAATTTTAAATATAATTATATAAATATAATAAATATATAATATTTAATATATAATATAACATGATATAAATATATATTTTAAAATTTATATAATATTAATGAATTGAAATTTATCTCAATATAAAATATTTTAAATATAATTATAATATAATAAAATATATAAACATAATATAAATATACGAATTATCAAATATAATAATTTTAAATATAACTATATGAATATAATAAATATAAAATACTTAATATATAATATGGCATGATACAAATATATGTCCCAAAATTTATATAATATTAACGAATTAAAACCTATCTCAATATAAAATACTTTAAATATAATTATAACATGATAAAATATATAAATATAATATAAATATACGAATTGTCAGGTCTAGCGTATATGCTAAAGCAAAATGAAATGAAATCTTTCAATAATTTACAAGTTAATTATGTCAATTCTTCTTCTTTAATTTTTTTTTTTAAAATGTAATAAGAATTTGTTTATGAATATAAAACTTAATTTAGTTAATTCATTTAGCCCTCCTTAATAGTGGTATTCAATAGATCTAGAGTTTATATATAATTGAGTGAAGTTTTTAATTTTACAAACAGAATTTAAGGGAATATTATATAATTTATTTTTTAAAATTTTTAATATTATATCTTAAAGTGTACGTGTAACTCTAATAGTCTGTTTCTGAAACCTAAAACTTTTGATGTTCTCAAGTGGTGATCTAACAATGCTTAAATCCACTAAAGACAATTAAGTTGAGATCAAACAAATAAATTCTGAATTAATTAGATAAGATTATTGTCCACTTTTCAGTCTTTTTTTTTTTTAAAATATTGCTTCCTTCTGCAGTTTTCAAACAATATTTTCGTGACTTTTCATCCGATACTTTCTATGACGTCCAAATTTCTTTGATCTCAAGTTTGTTTGATGTTGCAACCGCTGAAACATGGAGGATACAACAACTAAGCAATACTTAAAAATAACTATCTAGGTTACTTCGTCTCTTGTACGCATAGTCGAAATCATTAAAAAACGATTATAATAATACATTATAATTGCTATTTAAATTTATAAGTAGAATTACGTGACTGACAAATTAAGCATGGTATTTACTGTTATTGGGTGACTTAAAAGATTAATGAAGGGTGTTGGAAAGTTAAATTAGAAGAGCAAATAGCAATCCTCCTGGGTTTATACCACAAGTGGAATTTAGAAAAGAAGCAATTTTCCAGGATTCACGATATTCATTTTCAAGAGATTGGGATTAACGTTTTACGACTAATTATAATGGCTGGTTCTTAATTTTAGGCTAAATCTTTCAACCTGAAAATCATGAGAAATGGCCAGAAACATTAAGAAACTAGATGATAAGGTGTAGATCAGTAAAAAATCAATGTTTAAAAGTGAAAGCATGAAGATCAGTTGGGATCAGATTTGGTAAAACAAGTGTTTAAGCAAAATCAAAGAGGAATGAATATTCATGATGGTGAATGGTAATAGATTATATGTATATATGTATGAATGTATGAAATGAAACCTGATATGGGCCATGCACGAAGTTGGGGTTGATCAGCAGATCGATGATGGCAAGCTTGACAAAGAACGGTGCCTGTAACGAGCACGGTTGATAGTTTCTCTTCTCCATAACCAGCCATTTGCACCATCTCATCTCTGCTTGACAACTCGTATAAAATTGGCTTCTTGTTATTAATCTCTTCTAATTCCGCCATTAATGAACTCTGCTGAATGAACAACAAGAAGACGATGAATATGATCATATTCGTCGCCCCAAGTCGACGTTTGCAGCCGCAAAACTTGATCATCGTCTCTTTCTTAATTTGTTCCGCCCTTGTTTTCTCAACTATATTTCAGGGCCAAATGGAGATTCACAAAGAGAGCTTCGCATCTGCCATTTTATATAATAATAATGAAGGCAAGCGTGCCCAAAGCGATAAAAATCTGAATATTTTACGACCTTACCCTTACTGTTGACCTACAACTACAAGAGGACGGTCAAATGTTTTTTTTTCCTTTTCTCCTTTTTCTTTATTTTATTCAAATTTTATCTAGATAATAACAATGCACTAATTAAACTATATATATGCATTTAAATTACAAACTGGATTAGGAGATCAGAATAATTAAACAATGGATACTTAATTAAATTAATATATAGCTCAAAAAAACTTGTTTATGAAGATTAATAATAAATATTTTTTAAAAAATTTAATTATAAAATATAAAAATATTTTTTTGATATTTTAATATTATTTAAATAATAAAAGCTGTTGTCAAGCCAATTATGTTCTAGTCTAGGTAAAAAAATAAAAGATTTTTTAGATCGCAGTTAAATGAGGTTTAAGTTAAAGTATATCACTTATAATATTATATTATAATTAGTTAATCATAATTAAAAATCATGTAAAATTTATCAAAAAATTTTACAAAATTTGTATTCATAAGTGGTGAACTATTACATAATAATTTGTTATTATTGAACAATTATAAGATTATAGTAATTAAAAGAACTACAAGTGAGATATTGGCTTAATTATTGCAGCTATATGTATGTGATTATGATGATTATATGTTTAATTCGGATTATGTACAAGGGTGGTTTGGGTCACATATAATAAATTTAAAAAGAAAAAAACCCATGCAGCCAAAACAAACGTCAGGGTGAGGGTGAAGGTGAAGGTCAAAGACGTATGTATGCATATATTGGATTTGGCGCAAAAGGGCAAAAAAGGAAAAAAAAGGGCAGATGAATGGAATGGGAAGTTGGTAAGGGCCGGAGGGAAGTTAAAAGTTGGTTGGTTGCCTACTCCTCTCATTCTCATATTACATACGTACTCCTTCTTAACTTTTTTTTTTTTTTAAACCAGCAAATCAAATTAAAATATCAAGCACCCGTTTATCAAAGCTTTTAATCAAAACTTATGATATGCCCCATATATATATATATATGTGTGTGTTTTAAATTAATTAGGTTTGCATGTTTTTATAATTTTTGATATGATTAATGTTTTAATAAATTAATTCAATTATATAATCATATTTATCGTGCATTTAGAATTTCGAATAAACTTGATATTTATATTACATCAATTAAAAATACTTTCTTTATATATACATATATATATTTAAGGATTAAAATTTTTTTATATGAACCAAATAATTAAATATTTTTAATTTGTTTAAAATTTGATATTCACCGTTTACATAATATAATAAAAATTACTACAATTAAATTAAATAAATAAAAACTATATGAAAATACATAGAGAGCGAGGCTTGGCCGGGAAGGCAAGGAGCTCCCTCCCTCCTTAGTTAGTCCATACTCCATATTTTCAAGCCTGCCTCAACTATCCCCCATCTACATTTTGCTCTCCCAAATATATATATATATATATATATATCAACTTCAATTAACTTATTTTGATCACAAATTAGTTACTATGATTCTGAGCTGCGGATTGCTTATCTATTAATTTTATATAAATATATACAACCTTGATAAATTTAGACACGATGGGATTACACAATAAAAGAGTAATTAAAACTAGAAATATAACATGTCATAAAAAAATATGCACACGATATGAATACGTAAATATATCAAAATATATAATATGAATTGTTAACATATTGAAATATATGTAAATATTCAATACGTTAAACACAATTATAACACATAAAAACATTAAAATACAATACAAACACACAAATAGTTAAGTCTATATAAATAATTCCCAATTTTGGTATTGACGAAATCTTGAAAAGTGGGTAGGGTAAAGTGTAAACTTGAAATGGAGTTGGTAACC
>JBBYHO010162968.1:0-38420 GCA_038382025.1 Adansonia gregorii | reverse complement strand
TTTGAGTTTCATAACTCAAAACATAGGTTTCAATGGGCATCCGATCATGCCTAGCCCAAAATGATCGGTGGCGACTCCAAGCGTTGGCCATTTTGTGATGGTCATACGCGACCAATAAGATGAGTGATTCGTATTATGGTCCCCTCCATTGTATAATAAGTCGAGAATCCGTACATTCTCATTCTCCTCACATCGCCAAAGAATAGTCTTAGTCAAGAAGACATTTTCCAAGTCAGGAAAATATTTTAAGTCGTACGTACCCATAGATCTGCGAGGATCCACCCCGAGTTACGTTGCGATAAAGAGCTTGATGTTTTTAGCATTAATGATTTTTCATTCTTCTTTTTTTATTATGTTTAACACATGTTTTGAAAGATTTACAATTTTTGATCTATAAAAAATTTCTCCTATTTTTTGCATAATTTTGATACATTGATTGTCAATTCGGTTGGACCATATTTGATTTTCTTTTTTACTTTTTGCATGCATAAATATTTTTTTAAAAAAATTTTAATGTTAATAGTATGCAAACATATCAACATTTTTATAAAAAGAAATACACATTTTTCAAAATCTATGACAGTATAGATGCCATGTACTAATAAAATTTATTAAATTCATTCATACAAAATATATGAATGCTTTGGATGAAATAAGTATCTCGTGTGCATAGCGTGGGTTTAAACTTGTTAGAATGAAAATATGCAACAGCTTAAACAACTCAAGCTAGGCTTGGTTATCACGTTCAAAGTTCAAATCTTAGCTCTATCACCTGAAAAATTACGAAAAGAAAAAAAATTGTACACCTTTTGGCCCAAAAAAGTCGTAGCTCTTTCTCCTAGTGAATGCAATGATATGGTAGAAAGAAAATAAGGCAAATGAAAAATTAGAAGAGAAAAGTGAAACGATCTTTTACTTTTTTTATTGATTTGTTTGGTAAGAAATATGAAAAAGTGAAGAAAAAAAAATTACTTTTCATCTATTGCTTGCTAATACTTGAAAAGTGAGAGAAAGCAAATAAAAAGTAAACTATTATACTAATTGAAAATTGAGATTAAAAATAAAAGTTAAAAAATGATATTCTTATATATATACATGCTTGCCTTACATCATTCTCATTTTTTTCATCTTTGGTTCTCAAATTGAAGTGGTTTTTTTTTATTAATAACTGTTGAAAATATAATATTTTCATTTTTTTTCCTAATAAGCATATTTAAGATTAGCTTTTTTTTCCCACTTTTTCACCTTCCTCCTTCCATTATGTCACTTTTGTATTCTACAAGCTTAGAGTAAGCGAAAAATTTTATGAAGGTAAATGTTTGTTTAAACTCAAGAACATTACATACAAATTTACTAATAAAAATTAATTTCATTATTCTCATAATAAATTAATTAAATATTTTATTTAAAAAACTATAATTGGAATAAGATATTATAATATATACATTTCTTTCTTTTCTATTTGCTTAACAGATAAAAGCTTTTCATAATACATTTCTTTTTTTGTTCATTTTTACCTATCCAAACAACATGATGTAAGTATCCCTTCATTTCTCTTAAAAACTCTTCATTCCTTCCCTTCCCTTTCTTTCTTTTCCTTTACTGACTTCAATCCTAACATAGCCTTAAGATATTATTTACGTTAGTTAATAAATTATTTGTTGTGGATGTAGTAATAATAATAATAATAATAATAATAATAATAATAATGATAATAATAATAAGTAATAAATACAAAGGCTAACTAGTTGTGTCATAGTAGAGCTATTGGTTAAGTTATTTGTCAAATTTGAAGTTCCACCCAATATTTGAAAGGGTCTAGACAAAAAAATTAAGCAAAAAATAGGCTTGAGTAAAAAAAAAATGATATTCATTTTTAAAAAACAGGTCGAACTTTGGCTCAACATGCAAAGCCTTTAGGCTTAGCTCAACTCATTTTTCAGTTATGTCATATATTATTTTCATAGTTATTGTATTATGCAATTTAAATTATATAAAGAATAAACATATATAAAATTATGGAGTGAAATCTATTAAAACTTAATAAAAAATTTAAATCACCAAATATTAAATTAAAAACATCATAGTTTTTAATAGATAGAAAAAAGTTTAATATGAGCAAGTTTAAATGAATTTAGGTAATTCATTTTCAAATATGAGTAAACCTGTGCAAAATTTAAGGTTTATATTTTGAGCAAAGCTTGGGTAAGTATTAATGGTGATAATATTATATTACAGCTCAGCCCAAACCTAACTTGGCCCATAAAAACCCCTAGTCATGAATTAATAAGACATGAACTTAGTTGACAAATTTGCTAAAACACTAAATAAACATATAATATAAAATGTAATTAAATTATATTTTTTTCTTAGAAAAAGCTACTACATGTGATATTTTCAAATAATTTCTTTATTCTTGGAAAGAAAAAAAATTACCAACATCTTATAGTATTAAATAAAATTTTTAATATTTTTCTAATTTGTCTTTTCATCCATGTTATAGGTGTCATTATCTAGTTATGTTAAATTGCAATTGTCAGTAAATTTATTCATCATTTCCAAAATCACTTCATTGTAGATCATCACAAAGCTTGTGTGTTAAAATAGATTTAAAAATTACTTTTTAAAAAATCAAATTAATGCTAACTTAAGTCTTGAAATGTATATGTTAATTAACTATTTTCACTTAAATAATCAATCATATATGAATACATTATATATTACAATGTATGGATATTATAAACTTAATTTTTTTCAAGTAAATACAAATTGATAATTTTTTTAAAATTCAATAATAATTTTATTTGGTATTTAATCTTTATTTTAATTTTCTTAAAAATTGTCTTATACAATCTAATATGAAAAGTAAAAATTAATCCATGGCAACATAACAAGGGAAAAAAAGCTATTTTTTTTTCTTTCTCGGTCAGAACAAAAGATTAGAACAAGGCTTGGAATCATGTGGAAGACATTTAAAGTAGCAGTCTAAAAATTGGTCTTAGTGTTTCTACAAACTCAGCATATTTTTTGTTTTAATCTTTCTCGAATTGGGCTTTATTTTCAATAAACCTTAAACTTCAAAGTCGTAAACATGTCATCACCTTTCATCATGCAAGAAAGCACGCATAACTTAAAAATGATTTTTCTTGACAAAGAAGTGTCTTCTTGAACAAAACACTTCCTTTTTGACGTGATGAGAGCGAGAAAGTAAAGATTCTCAGCTCTTGATCATGAGGGGAAATTGTTGGATGAATTGCTCATCCAATTGGTCTCAGATAGCCACAACAAAGCAGCCAATACTTGGAATTACCACTGATGATTTGAGCTAGGCATGATTGGATGCCTATTAAAACTGATATTCCAAGTTATGAAACTCAAAACATCAATTTTTACTATTTATGTAGTCCAGAGATCCGACGGTTGGGTTTGGGGGTTGGTTATGCATAGGAAAGTATTAACATCCTTATAACACTCGAAATTGGTACCTTTTAGCTATGTCTTAACTCAGTTTTGGTTTTCTCTATTTTGACTTGTCATTATTTAGATATAATCCCCTTTTATGCATGGATTTTGTATAAAATTGTACATCCGGATTTTAATAAAAATTTTAATCCCATGTGTCTTGAAGAAGTGAGAAACATAGAACTTTTTTTGACAAAAATGATCTCTGAATTTAGTTTGAAAAACACAATATCTCATATAAAGTAGTAGAGTGATACCAACATGAGACATTGCCTTTGTGATTTTTGAAAATAATTTGAAAATATGAATGCAAAGTAAACTCCACAAAGAGAAATGTATTAGTAAAATGAAAAAAATAAGGTAATATTGCATGAAATAAATCACACAAAAAGGAAGATGAGGGATGATCGGAATGTATCTTGTAATTATCATCGGTTATATAGAAATAATTAAGTTAGTAATTTTTGAGATGCGTTTGGATCTATTGGTTGATTGAGGCATGAAAATCGAGTTTGAACTTTTAAAAAGTATATAGGACATCTAGGAAAGGGCAAATTTAACTTTGGTTGATTTTTGAAAAAGCAAGATTAAAAAGCTTAAGTTGAAAATAATTACTATTTCTTAATAAAATCAATTTTCCTTGATAGAATTGACAATTATCGGTTTAAAAGGTGAGATTTGATGAAAAAAATATAAATTAATAAAATTTAAATCACTATTTATGCCTTAATCCAAGCCTAAAGGGATTGACATCTATATTTTAGACTTAAAGGGGGTTGGCCAGACTCATGTAGAGGCAATCAAATGCTTCTAAGAGGGATTTTGAAATAAATTAATTGATTTTAATAAATCCCGAAGATAAGAGACAGTATCACACGAGTCCTCTTTTCGATTTTATTTTGGGCTAATCCAAAGGTTCCACGGGTTGGATGAGGTATCATTTTAAAGACAACCTAATAAGGATTAAATTAAAAATATTTTTTAGAATATCACTGTCCAGATGGACATAATGTTTAAAGTTAGGTCTTGTTTGACACGGACAGCAAATGCAAGGGAAATGGTGTAACAAATTTTGAAAAATCATATCAAACTCATTTGGAATCATTAAATCACAAACAATACATTTCCATAAAGAAAATTTTATGAGATTCTTGGGGAAAATATTTAAAATCCAAAAAACTTATCTCGCAGGCGAAATGACCCAAATAGAATGCAAATTGTTGATTTAAGGGTTCCAAACAGTGTTGGTTCAAAAAATCAGGACCCCTTCATCTGGAATGATCTAGCATGAAATAAGGCACCGTTGGAAGGGTAATGCAATGTACTTCAAGGATAAAATATCAAAAAAATTTTAAAAAATTGTTTGTGGTTAAAAAATGATTTTTCAAGCCATGACTATAGTGCTGCCAGCATGAAACAGGGGAAATTTTTAGTTTTTTGGGTTTCCTAGAACTAGACTCGGGTTAAGGATGCTCAAATGTCATGACAATAGAGGAATCAGTGATAGTGGCTTCACTAGCTCATTCACATAATCGCAGAGTAGTTTGGGATGATGTAACAGCCCATCAACCATGTCACTAGTAAAGGACTTTAGACAACAAAATAAGGCACAAACAATTTAGGACAACTGAAAAGGACATTTTATTTTGAAAATAAGAAGCCTTATTCAACATTGAATCCATAGATGGAAAGCTTGATTTTTTTCCCATGATTGAAAGTACAGTACAAAGAAATCATTAAGTTCATGTTAATCTCCATTGTTTGAAGTTAACCTGAACTTAACTTGGAGGGTTTTTATAAAAACATATTTTTAGCCAACATTAAACAAGCATTTTGACAAACTTGTGATGAACTAAATATGATATTAATGGTAATAAAACATGAAAAGCATGTCTAAACAAACAAAAATGATATTTAAACTTGAAATTGATGAGAAAAATACAAAAAGATAAGCGTGAAGATGCATGAATGACATTTAGAATCATGCTATAAAAATAAGGTGATATGCTTAGACAAAGAAGAAAAGTTAGCTGGAATTTCAAGACAACATTAAAATGTACTTTCAAAATGAACTAAGCACATAAATATAGGAAAACATGGTGAAGAGATCAACAAAGCATCAAAATCCTAAGTCTACCATAACTAAGGCCACAAGATGCATAAGAATCCTAAGATAAGGTCATGGACAACATGTTAAGGCTCATTGGAATGATGAAAATGGTAATTATAAAGAAAAATAAAATGAAGATAAGATCGAAGTTATACAAAAAAGTTTTAATCCTTACTTTGGCCTTTGAGTAGAAAGCTAGTCTACTTTAAACTCACTTTTTCCTCTCTTTGCTATAGATCAGCAAGAAAGGCATGCAAAGAAAGAGCTTGATGGTTTTAGTATCAAAAGAGGGAAGGTTAGAAAAGAGAAATGTTAGAAATGAAGGGTTTAGGAGGGTCAGCATTTCATTGGTTAATGTACAGCCTTGGCAAAATACCATGCATGAGTTTTGCAATAAGCAAAATCTGGCTTACCCTTGATTAATCCACATTATAACACAAAATGCCTCCATAACAAGCTTATTGGACCATTCAAAAATGTTATGATTCAATGCTTAAAGCTTAAAAATGAAATCCATATGATTTTTAGGGAGTTTGTCTAAGATTAAATGATTTTTATGGCCAAAATTGTGACCAAATTCATGTTTTAATGTCATGGTACAAAAGGGATGAAAATGGCATAAACGAGGCAAATTTTTCCTGTGGGTATTGGTACAATCAATACAAAAAGCTATATTGCCTAGATGTATCAATACATTTAAAATTCTATGAATACCATGAAGGCTATAGCGATACTGCCAGTTATGTATTCATACATTTCAGCCAAAACTCATGATTTTAGCTATGATATAACTCTGTATTGATACCATGGCTAATGTATTGATACATTGGAAAGTATATTGATACATGGCCTTCTGTCTCAATACAAATAGTGGATTTTTTTATTTTGATGACATGGAGGCTTTCTATTGATACCTAAAGGCCATTTACAAAAACCTATATGCAAAATATGGATTTTTCATACTTTTAACCTCTTAAACACCTCACCTTATTTAGGAATGATGAGGAATTGATCTGTGCTCCTCTAAATGGCCTCAATGATGCCTCGAATAGTCATAATTGATGCCATAGATGAAGACCCAAACAAAATAGGTGTCTACATTTAGCTTTATGTTAGGTCTCACATCTGGCTAGAATTAATTGATTTTTAAGTTTACAATTATAGGAAATTTATGGTATCTACTTATATATATGTATATATAGTGTTTATATATGTGAATATATATATATAGAAGAGGAATCCACTTGCACTAGTGTAAAACTAGTTAGTTTGACACACTTTCATAACTTTATATATGGTTAATATATTAACAAACCAACTGTTAGATTGAGCAATTTAATTGTACTCATCGTGCATGTAAAATTTTGAATCGATCTAACATCCGATCATATTTTTAGAAAATACTATTGTTTCTAATATATATTTAACAGTTAAAAGTTTTTTACTCAAAACTCGACGTGCATGGTCTACGTAAATAGATGATGAAATAGGATGGTTGGATTAAACAAATATGAATCCTATAAAAAATTATGAAAGTGTGTAAAACTAATTTAGTTTTACGCAGATGTAAGTAGATCTCTCCTTATATATGTATATATATAGATCATCAGGAAAAGAATATTCCAATTTCCATCAATGCAACTGGGCAATGATGGATTAATTTCAAATGAAATTTGTAAGTTCTAAACTATTGCTATTATAAGCAAGAGTAAGTAATTTAGTGGATTAATATATATACTAGTTTTATGTGTTATGCACCGGACAATTAATTCATTGAAAGAATTTACATATATTACATGAATAAATTTAATAATTCCTTATTATTGGATGGCACTGAAATGTCATATTTTTTATAAAATATGAATTTCTTGATAATAAAAAATGTTGAAATGCAAGTCCATTTATAATTTCCTATAAAATAATGCCTTTTTTAAATGTATGCATAGAATTAATTTTCAAAAAAGTTTTGGAGAAAAAAATAATTATACTTGCAAAAGTATGGGAGGAAAAAGGAGGGAAATATTCTCAAAAGTATAACCAAGCGACAAGCAATATTAAAATTATGTAAATATATAAGAAAAACTTGACAGTGGGATAAAAATTATAAACCTTTTAAAATATGTGTTAAACACAACAAAAAAATCAACAAAGAAAATTTGTTAGTGTTCAAAGATCAAGTAGATGATAATTTCATTTGCTGCAAAAAGTTCTAAGAGTAAAACAAGGGTTGCTTAATGCAATAAAAGGTTCTTAAGCCAGTAAAACATGTTTAGTTCCAGTTTGTTTAATTAATTAGATTGACTTTTGTTGGGGATAAAAACAAATTTTATAACAATTTTATTATCATTATACTTACAAATATTACATTGAAAAGATATGCAATAAAGTAAGCATAATAAGAAGAGTGCCCTAAATCAATGAACCGACAATAATCATGCATGAGAAATAAGAAAAACCAGAATAGAGATGAGATTATTAGCTATAACTAAAAGAAAAACTGCATACAATTATTATCTCCCTCCCAATTGCCAAAGGCCTACGAAACAACCAAAAGAACATTACAATGTATATTTTTAATATAGCAAGGCACCCTTAGTTATAAACAGTTGAGATTGAAAGTAATTACTTAAGGTAAAATATAAATTGTAAGTAAGAATGGTTGACTCGTAAATAAATTGTAAGTTTATTTGGCAGTGTTTAAGATCAAGCTGTTGACTTTAAAATATTTGATAAATGTTGAAATCAATTTAAGTTTGGTATGATCAAATTGATGCATTATTATTATAATACATAATTTTGACTATATTTTTTATTCATAAATTACTCTCAATTTAAAATATTATTACCTTTGATTTTGGTTCTTAATTTCATTCTAATCAATTAAGTCATTTAAAAGTTACAAATCTTTCCATAATCGTATATCTCAAATAAATGAATAAAAGTCAAAATCCTTGACCAAAAAAAATATCTATCATATATTGAGAGTCCAATTTTATAGCATATATCTTTCAATTAATACATTGGATTTGATTAGATATATTTTTAATTACAAAAGTTATTTGAATAGATTAATAAATTATTCCTTTTCAAATATTTAAGAATATTTCCTTTTATGGTTAAATTATAATAAACTTGACTTTCATATTAAAAGAATGAAATTAATGGACCAAAAACGCATGGCATTTAATTAGCTTCATTTCTACATTATATATATAGGCATTTAGTATAATTTATGATGATTAATTATTCTATCGAATAAAAGCTAAACACATCAATATAACTAAGACAAAAAACTCAAATTCAAATATCGTTTGTTACTATTAATTTTAAGTTTAATAATTTCCTGGCAAATATATATATCGTATGATTAATATATTGGATTATTATATACATAATTTTAAGTGTAATAATTCCATTGCGAATATATGATAAGATTAATAAATTGGATTATTGTATGAT
This sequence comes from Adansonia gregorii, assembly GCA_038382025.1. NCBI lineage: Eukaryota > Viridiplantae > Streptophyta > Magnoliopsida > Malvales > Malvaceae > Adansonia > Adansonia gregorii. The sequence continues at coordinate 29,389 of JBBYHO010162968.1, read as the reverse complement.
TAAAGTATAATAATTTCATGGTGAATATATCTTTAATAATCCAATAATCTTTAATAATTATTACACTTTAATAGTCTTCATAAAATATTAACATATTTTGGTGCAATAATTTTAATGGTTAATATATATATATATATTTATATAAAATAAGATTTGCCATTTTGACTTTGAATTAATCAATATAAAAGGAGTTGAGCCTAAAATTAAGATTATCAAAATATAATTAGGTTGATAATTCAATTTTTTAATTAAATGTTTGAATTTAAATTAATTAGTGGTGATTATTATGCATTAAAATTAGCACACATGTAAAATATTCAATATAGTTCAAATGTCAAAAAGTTAGACCATCCAAATAGGACAATCACTTTTTAACCAAAAGCTTCAACTTATATATATATATATATATACATACTAGTTTTAAACCTGTGTGATGCACGGATATATATATATATATATTTTATATAAATTTTTTTAATATAATATAACTAATATAATTTATAAAGTAATACAAATTTTATGGTAAAAAAAAGTAAGGGAAAAATAAATGGATATCATATGATATATTGCTATAATAAAATTTAAAGAAAAATCATATTTTATCTTATAATAATATCTAAATCAAAGCTTGTCATGCTTTTAATTTTAAAAAGTTTAAATTTAGAAGAACAAAAAAAGTTTATTTTATTAATTGTTGAGAAGAAAATGCTGAAACTAATTTTTATTATTTTTAAATAAGGTCTATTTAATAATTCATCGGTTCCAAAAGTAAAAATGAACAAATAGATAAAACAATCGGCAATAAAAATAAATATGTATTTATTTTAAATAAAAAAATAAGCTTAAATACATAACCAATATAATTAAAATAATATAACTTTTAAAAACATATATTATATATGCTGTAGACATTTATTTTTGTCTAGGCCTCTTTTAAACAAACTATGCTAAATGGGAGACTTTTAGATGAAATGTACCTATCTCTCTTCCCAAGCCAACTTTTGACATGTTGAGACTTAATTAGAAGGTGATAAAATAAAATAATAAAAATAAAAAGGGGTACAAATGCCAGGTGTTGTGTTGCCAGGCACTATTGGGCAACACAACACCAAGCGAAAATTTTTTTTGGGGAAGGTTTGAAATGCTTAGGGTTCATATTGAAAAAAAAATGTAAAAAAAGTCATTTTTTTGAAATTCATGAAGATATATCGATACATTTCGTTATTGTATCGATGCATCATCATGTTTTGGTCGTTCTATGCTTGATCATGCATTATATTGACTCATGGCTAATAGATAGTTGCAAAGTGTTATAGACGTGATTGATGCTCCATTCATCACACTTCAAAGCCAGGTCACTTCCTTTCCAATGTCTCTTCATGTAATGGACCTTCTCTAAGCATGAAAGGCTGACTAGACTTTCGATTTATAATTGGCTTTTCCATATTCGAAGTTTTAATACTCAAGGTTTTCTTGACATAAAAACTATCATAGAACAGGAAGGGTGCATAGCTAGTGCTTCCCCATAACCCCATAAGTGGCATGCAAGTATAATCTTCATATCTATATACGATTGATTGAAAAGACATCCATGGGACCTTTCATGTAACTTCTTCTACTCTAAGATTTTGGAACTTCTTGACCCAATATTCTTCAGATTTGTTTAGGGCCATTCTTTTTTGAGGATCTTGGAGAGGAGCTGAAGTTAGAAAAAGTTATGCAGCATTCTCTTTTCTTTGACATGGAAGTGGCTGATGAGCTAAATCTGAAGAAGTAGCATGTATCTGATGAATTTACCTACTTTATTTTCTTGCAAAAGCTAAGGGCTCAAATAGTTTCAGCAATGATGGTAGATGCAGGTAATGTTGCAACATAAAAGGGGAAGAAATCTACTACTATTGCCTTCATATACCTTAGAGACTTTGGGAATATGACCAATCCATATATCGCCAAGGTGTAAACATCTTGAACTTTCTTTAGATCAGTGATATTCACCATTGCTTCTTTTAAACTACCCAAGAAATGCATTTACTATTCCCTTTCATCTTGGCATGGCCATCAATCCAAGACTTCATGGCTCCGAGGATCTGTGCTAGTCTTTTTTTAAAAGTCAGTGGTTGCAGTGCCTTGCAGTTTATCCTTTGAAACTTGACCTTCTCAATATTAAGTAATGCTATGCATTCATTAATGGTAAGAGCCAAATCTTCTAGAAGAAAGGTGAAATATCAATATGCCACATTCTAAAATTATGATGCTATTTGCAACAGGCCAACATCCAATCAGACTTGGAGTAAATAGGCTATGTCCCTATATGCTTTTGTAAACAATTGCTTCTAGGAATTGCCCCAACTAGCCCAAATATGTTTTAAATCTCGCTAATCGTGTTAAAGTAACCCAATCTTAACTTCGTCATGGGCTATCAAGACATAACTAGGCTCAAGAATATCCTTATCTTTGCGTTGCTAACCTTTTAACCATGTCTTGACTTCTTCAAAAGACTAAAGGATGGAAACGTACTATTGTTCCATGACAGACACCCCTTGTTGAACACTTAGTCTTTAACCAATTGTCACATAATGATGATTATGATACACGATGCATGTAACAATAAAAAAAATAAGAGAAATAGAAATAGGTTAATGATAACACAAAATCATACAAACAAGAATAAAGAATGAAAGAATGGAAATTACACATGAGCTAACAAGCTAAGTACCCCCGAACAGTGTAGACACCTAATTTTGTCTGGCATTTTTTTCTGATAATCCTAAATATTTGAGACTAAAAACCTAATAACGGTTGCCATGGTAAAGGTCAACCTCTTTCAGGTAGATTGGGCATTTTCAAAAACTTCTTAGTCATGTCTAAATGGCCGTATGCACATGTGATGGAAAAAGTACAATTTCAAGAGTCATAGAGAACAAATCTCGGATAAAAAAGATAAATACTCAAGAGAAGATTTAGTTTTTCGTAATATTTTCTTGATAAATCTTGAAATTTGCATCTGTAGATAGTATCATGGTCAAATTTTCCATTTTTAGGAATTTTTGAGATTTTTTATAAAATTTAAGGAGTCAATCATTGTATGTTTTTACTGACAGTCATGTAGAATTTATGCCAATACTCACTGCAAAAAATACTTACTGATATTTTGCACCATGATGTGTCAAATTATCAATTTATTCATTGATTTTGAATTTTTTTATAGTAGCATAAATACTCTACTTGTGAAACTATTCAAAATATCATCTTTATTATTTCATATATTAATATTTTAAATAATATGTTGAATTCAATTCAATTTAAATGTACTTTTTAAAAAAATTTTCTTGGTTACAAAATATGAACTTTTCTTTCCCTAAAATTTTTTTGTAAAATTTTGCTAAGTCTAGAATTTCCAAAATTCTTTAAATATTTTCATTAAGTTCATATTACTTCATTTTTTGAAACTCTAATTTATTTTATAAATTTTTTATTTTTTAAATATAATTCCTCTTGTGAGGATCTTTGATTGTAAATTTTAATTGCCTTTTTCTTGCACATAAAATTTTTAAAATTTTTTTTAGAATTTTTATATGAAAACTTTATTAATTTTATATTTCTGGCAAAAATTTGGTTTTTTTTCCATTTCATGGGCTTTAAAACCTAGTAATTTTCTTGATAGGCCCAATAAACCAATTAACTTTTCCAACTTGCCCAATGATTCCATTTTTATTTTCCAAAAAGCCTAACAAGCCTATTTTGATTAAATTTTTGTTTGAATTTATTGTGAGAAATTTAATTTCTTGAACACAACTTTTTATTTATTACAATTTAATCCCTATAGCTTGATTTTATCTAATTGAGATTTTCTTTTCAAGCTATCTTCTAGACAATGATGATTCATGCATAATGACACACAAAATGACAAAAACATTAATTTAAACTTTTTTTTAAAAAAGTAAAAAAATTAAAAAATGAGGTAAAAAATCAATGGCCTTAACCAAGTTTGGCTGAATTGTCCCATATAGATAAAAGGAGAGGAAGTTTCATAAAAAAATGGTTTCATAGCCAAATTTGGTAAAATTTTTAAGAATATTCATGGTTTTAAAGGTAGTTTCCTTTTAATTTTTGCTCATCTTCTTCACTTTCCATCATTTTCCTTCCTTTTAGTAAGCATGAGGGTCACTTATGCTCATAGATTTTAATCCATGTTAAAAGGCCAAGTGTAAAAGCCATGAAAAAATTCTTTGATTTAGTTGTTAAATTTTATTTTTTTAATAAAAATTTGGTTTTTATCAAGAAAACATGTTCTTACTAATATGTTGTATATTTATCATGTGTATATGTTCATGATTATGTTATTTTCCTTGTATTTTCTTGTGAATATTTGGTAAAATATGCTTACATGTCCATATTTCATGATTTTATACATGTTGATGATGTAAGCCTGGTAGAGCATATACATTGATCATTCATGTGTCCACGTTAAGAATTTTTTTCGCGGTTGTTGATAATGATTATAGCCTTTGATAAAATTTTATTTCTTGATTTCAGGATATTTGGATTATTTTGTAATATTTAAAATTTGTGAAGGCTTAAAAATTATTATTCCAAAATTTTGAAGGCCTTGGAAAGGTATTGCGATGCTTAAACCAATCCAACTTGGATGATTTTATGATGTTTTGCATTATTAGCCTATTTTGTAAATATAAAAATATTAGAGACTAAATTGTAAAAATGAAAAATTTGTTTCTAGACCATGCAAGCTTGGTCGAGAGTTTTGTGGACTCTTATGGGTGTATTTCATGCATTTTTGACATGTATAAGTGTATAACAAACACTTTTTTTTAGGGCCTTTTTGTAATTTTAGAAAGTTTAAAAACTTATTTACAAAAATTAAAAAAATGTTTTAAGGCCAAAGGTACTTGGCTGAATACTTTTTATGGTTTTTGGTTTGTTCCATGTTGATTTGATATATTTGATGATTGATTTTGCATTTTAAATCATTTAGGGATTGTAAAATGTTGCAAAATTTTTTTCAAGGCTATCCAAGCTTGGCTAAATTACTTCTAGACCCTTAATGGTGTCTTTCATGTAGTTGTAACATGTTTAAATGCATTTCATACATTTTTAATCCATTAAGGACCTTTTTGTAATTTTTAAAAGTTCAGGAATTGATTTGCAAAAATTGGAAAACATCCTTCTAAGGCTAAGGATGTTTGGCCAAGTCTTTTTGGTGATATTTGAAGTTTTCCATGTTAGTTTTGGTGTATTTGATATTTAATTTTGTGTTTTATTTCATGTAAGGTCTATTTTGTAAAAATAGAAAAGTTTAAAGATCATTTAGTAATGCTTTGCATTTTAGGGTTAAAATGGTTTTTTTTCATATCTAATTACCTATCAAGGTATTTTGGTAATTTAGAAACACTTTTAGCATTTTTAGCCATTTTGGGGCTAAAATGTAATTTCGAGAAATTTAAAGACCTACTAGTAATGTTTGCATTTTAGGTCAATTTTATTATCTAAGTTACCTATTTAGGGTAAAATTGTTATTTCTTATCATTATCAAGCCCCTTAAGGTCACCAGGATACTTTCACGTTAACGTATGCCCTAGGGACGTTTTAATAATTTTGCATTAAAATTGAGTCCTTTGGAGTCACTGGGAGACTTCTGTGTTGAAGGTGCATAATAAGGATAGGTTCATCTTTTTATGAAGCTATTTAGTCCTTTAGGGTACTTAGATACTTATATGTCAAAGGTACACCTTGGTATATTTTCGTAATTCACCCTAGAACTGAGTCCTAAGTAATCACCAAGGTTCTTCCATGACAAATGTGTGCCTTAGGGATAGATTTATCTTTTATGATCATTTTTAGGTCTTTTAGGGTCACGGGAATACTTTCACTTTGAAGGTATACCCCAAAGATGTTTTAGTAATTTTGCATTAAAGTTGAGCCCTTTATAGTTACTAGGATACTTCCATGTCGAAGGTGTACTTTAAAGGATATTTTAGTCTTTTTGACCAAATCTGAGTCCTTAGAGTCTAGCTTTTTGCTTTTTGTAAAAAACGGGTCTTAAGAAGGATTTTATTATTTTTCATAAAATACAAAATTTCAAAGAATCAAGGTAATGTTTTCAAGTTAGAATAATACATGGAATGTCTCCTAGAATATAAAAGGGGTTCTATGAATTATTTTAATAATGAAATATCCTTTTAAAGCGAGAAAATCAAGATTTTTTGAATTTTGAAAATATAAAACCTTTCGTATTCCTTTAGTTCTTCAGTGGTGTACGTAAGATATTTTTATTTTTAAAGCCTTTTGTATTCCTCAAGTTCTTCGGCAAGGTGTGAAAGAGAATGATAAAATCTTTTGTGTTCCTCTACTCTTCTGGTAAGGTGCAAAAGATATTTTGATTTTTAAAAATATTGAAAACCTAATTTTTTGAAATGGAATAATAAATTTGCTTCATAAAATTTGATTTTTAAAATTTCATAAAGATATTTTGATTTTTAAAAATTTCATTTTTATATAGGGAAATTATAACTAAAAATTGGATATTGAAACTGAGTAAATATCAAAATTTAAATCCACACGTAATTAATAAGGTATTGATTTTCAAACATCATGACAGGATCAATCTTTACTTGTGATCGTAACCAACTCTCAAACCATTTTATACTGTGGTATTATTGCAGACCTTAGAGTTTGTTTTCAAGGGTTTTGTAACCCTTGAAATACGAACTCCAGTAGGTGACTAATGTCACCTAGCCAAAATAGATTGGTGGCGACTCTAAGATAAATGATTATTTTGTAATGACTATTTAGAGTTAAGTCGATTGAGCAATTCATCTCAATAACTAGGTCCCTAAAAATAAGAAAAATAATAATGATATATGGCATTTAGGAATAAAACAATAATTATATATATAGGAATGAGGGGTACACCTACCTTTTAAGTCAGCCTGGATAACATTCATATCTAGGCCATGTTGTAAGAGACAATATAATGATGTGTCTAGGTTAAAATCTTATCGAGATGATACAATACCTCTAAGGATAAGCTGACAACCTACGCGATGGAATACATACACCGTTGCCTAGTGCTTAACATCCGTTAAACTATTGGTCGGATAGCATAATAGATTGTTCAAGTAAAGTTTTGCCTTTCTTGAGATGGTGCATCTTAAGGATAAAACTAAATGACTAGGTAGTGATTTACGTTCATCACCACCTAAGATATGATATGTGTTGCCGCCATTTAGACAACATAACGGCTTATTTGGGTTAAACATGACTTTTTAAAGTGACATGATAGCTTCTAGAGTGACAACATTCTTTTGCCATCATTCAATTATTGACAAAGATTACATGTTAATTAAAGGACATAGCTGCATGTTCTGACACCACAATGACACAAGTCGGTGACAATGTTTATGCACTATTGCCTACGTAAATATCACATGAAAAGGTAAAGGTTAGAAGTGTTTCCACTGTCTTTATTCACTAGGTCATTCTAGCAACATTTCGATATGGCTTAACATAGTTTGGCTCATAGGGTTCACCATATAGGTTTGAGTTGACATCTGAATTAGTATTCAAATAACTCCATCATTCAGTAAAGATAGCCAAGGCACCCAGATCCTAGACCCATTGCAGGCTTGGTGGAACAGGTTTAATTTTGTGGATGTATTTTCCTATGCAAATGTGGAGGGGTATTCACGAGAGACATAGGTAATTTATGCGCCGAAAGTTCTTGCTATGCCTATATAGAGAGGTACTCATGAAAACGGATAACTCACTTTCTCCTAATAATTAGGACTAACCCCACCATGGAGTTTGGTAGGAGTTGAAATGCAAATGTAAGTGCATAGTGTGTGTCAGGGAAATAGTCAAACCTTTTGTTTACCACTATATTGCCATATTTATTGAATTAATATTTATTCGAGAACAAAGCAGTCCCTAATGATCACTTGACAAAAAATCATGACAAATAAAAGACTAGTAGACAAAAATGAGGAGGATCATAGTTAAATAATGATTGAAACCGAAGAAACTAAGAACTAAGCAAGACACAAGTAGTTATAGGCCTAACGCTTTAAATTAGTTGCAATAAAGTCACCGAGCTATTGGCAACATGCGTCCCAAAAAAAATCCTCGCAAATTGGGACTGCATGTATGACTTAAAAAAATTAGTGTGTGGGAAATGTTAAATTCTTGACATGAAAATGTCCTCTAGATTGGAACTTTCTTTCATAACTCAGGAAAAGAACTATTAGACAAATAGCTCATCTAACTGATTTGGATGGCCACTACTAAGTGGCTAAAATTGGACTCGCCATTGATCATTTGGGCAAGGCATCATAGGATGCCTATCAAAACCAATATTCTGAGTTACAAAACTCAAACCATTAATTTCATGTCTGCATGGTCTAGAGATTTGATGGTTGGGTTTAGGAGTTGGTTACAAATAAAGAGGTATGAACCTTCCTATGATGCTCGAAATCAATACATTTTTATCCATGTTTTAACTTGGTTTCGATTTCCTCGATTATGACTAATCATTATTTCGATATAATCCTTTTTATGCATTAATTTACAAAAAATGATAAATCTGAGTTTTAATGAAGAATTTGAATCTCATATGCATGTCGATGAAGTGAGGCAACATAGAGATTTTGACTAAAAATGATATCTGGATTTTAATTTTTAAAAGTCAAATATTTCGTGTTAAGCACTAGAGAGACATCGACACAAAACATTGCCTCCATGATTTTTTTTTTCAAACGATTTTGAAAATGGGACCAACAAAAAAGGAAACATATTAATAAGATGATAAAATGAGATAATATTGCATAAATTTTTCACACAAAATAACAAAAAAAATAGAGGGATGATTGGAATGTATATCGTAAATCTTGAAATAACTAAATTGATAATTTTGGAGATGAGTTCAAATCCATTGATTAATTGAGGCATGAAAATCAGGTTTGAATCTTGACAAGTTCAGAAAACTCTAGGAGAAAGAAAATTTAATTTTTGATAATTTTTAGAAAGCGGGGTTATCGTATCCCTTCAAAAAATGGGGTTGTAGTATCTCTATGGATAAAAGTTTTGAGAAGTTTTGGAGAGACAGGTTTGAAGTGTTTTTCTTGATAAAGGTTTAGTAGTTTCTTAACAAAATGACTTTGTTAGACAAATTTTGACCAAATAGGTGATGTTTTTGATAGAAAGAAAAATGATAAAAAGAAGAATGATAAATTTTGAAATTTTTTTCATGCCTTAATTCTAGTGAAAATTTAGACATGTTTTTTTGACTCGACGGGGTTCATTAGGACCACATGAAGGTATCCGAATGCTTCAATGTGAAAATTTAAAAAAGATAATTGTTATAAATAAGGGACAACATCGAGCTATCTCCTTGTTCATTTTATTTTAGGTAAATTTAGAGGTTTTAAGAGTTGGGTAAGGTGCTATTAGAAAGGTGACTCGATAAGGTTTAATATAAAAATAATCTAAAAAGCTTAGATAACTTTTTCCCAGTGGAGATAATTTTTAAAATCATGACCAATTTGACACTAACAACATATGTAAAGGAAAAAATGTAGCTTACTTTGAAACATCATTCTAGACTTATTTGGAACCATTAAATCGCAAATGACACCTTTCCAAAAAGGTAATTTTGTTAAAGTTTTAGGAAAAATATTTTAAAAATCTGTGAAAATCATATAATAGGCTGAAATGGCATAAACAGAATGTAAGTTGTTGATCTTAAGGGTTCCAGACAGTGTTGGTTTTAAAAATTATAACTCCATCATTTGGAATGATCTGAGGCAAACGAGAATACCTTTAGAAATGTGATTAGATTCCCTCTAAGGAAAAAAAATATGGAAACTTATAGAAAATTACTTAGATTTTGAAAATGAGTTTTTAAGCCTTAGCTTTAGTGCTGCTAGCACTAAACTCTGGCCATGGATATCTAAACATTTATGGAAGTGAGTGATATAGGCTTCACGAGCTCATTCACATAATCTCATAGTAGTTTAGGATGATAAAATAGTCTATTAACCATGTCACAAAAACAACGACTCTAGGCAAAAGAGCAAGGCACCAACAACTTGGAATAATAAAAACATATTAGTTTTTGAAAATAGAATGTTTGGCCTCCAAAACCCTTGAATTAAAATATAAAAATTGATTTTTCCCTAAGATTGGAAAACTGATGAATAAAAACTTTAAGTCCATGTTAATCCTTATATGTTGAGGTTAACATAGCCTTAACATGGGGGTTTTAGGAAAACAAATTTTTGACAAGTAACAGACAAGCATTTTGACAAGCATATGATGAACTAAATATGATATTTATAACATATTTATAATAAATGTAGAAAACATGTTTAAGCAAGCAAAGACAATATTTTAACATGGAAATAAGAACAAAAATGGAAAGAAGATATGTTTGATGCATGAACACACTAAAATATGCCAGCGAAGACATAAAGCATGGTATGAACATATAAAAGATGTTCTCATGACATGAACACAAGCTAGGAATTTCATGACAGCATACAGATATGATTTTTAGGCAAAAGAGGATGCATGAACATTTACAATATTCATGGATGTATGGAACATGATATGAGCATAATAGAAGGTGTTATCATGACATGAATAAAGGCCAAAAATTTCATGACAGCATAAAACATAATTTTTATGCTTCAGTGTATGACAAAATCACAAAGAAAATGAATGAAATCTACAAACGGTCATGGTTGCCTAAAAATAGGTCACTAGCATGATAGAGTATATGTAAAGAGCAACAACCATGAAAAAATGAACGTAAAAGTTATACTAACAAAGTTTCAGTAACTTTCCTCCCAAAAATGTAGCTTTTTCTAGTGAAAATGTTGCCTTTCTAGCCTTTATTTGCTTGCTATGAGTTAGTAAGAAAAAAATTATGTAGAAATGGCTTAAAAGGGCATTTTGAGGTTTTTTTGGGTGGTTTAAAGGAGTTACAAAAATGGAAAGTTTATATTAGTTTTTTGGTGGCTGAGGAATGCATTTTAAGTGTTTGTATGAGTGTGAATTTTCTTTTCAGTAGATCCCAGGTTTGTTTATATAGTCATCTGAATAGTAAAGACAAAGTCCAAAAAGTGAGGGCATTTTATGGTTTTAGTGCAATTACCTCTAATGTGTATAAGGTCCATGATCAGTTATCCATTAAATCAATTAGTTGGCTCAGCAAAAATAATGGATCAATGCCACTTTTGGCAGCTGAGCAATGAGAAAGTTTAAGATTACCCTCTAACAAATTAAATTTAGTTATGCATCTGTCCTTTGTTATAGATATTTAGGCCTTCAAAATTTGATTAAACCTAATCATAAGTTCAATGCTAAGGTCTGCTATGAATTTAGATGGTTTTTGTTGCCAAGAAATGGTCTAATTCATGTTTTAATGTCAAGGTGCAAAAAGATGACAATGTCACAAACTAGGTCATTTTAGCTTGGTGTATCAATACAATGCATTTTGTATCGATACTTAGAACAAGTTTTGCCCAGATGTATCGATACATTAAGCTTGATATTGCTACAAAAACTTGTGTATCAATATATTTGGCCAAAAATTATGATTTTAAGGTATTACCAAGCCTGATATCGATACACCAAGCTAATATATTATTATATGAAGCAAAGTATCGATACCTTGACATGTATGACCTGTGAAATTTGAATTTTTGCTACCGTGGAGGCTTTGTATCGATACAATAAAGCCTTGTATTGATACATACATTAAAAAAGTTAATTTTATGCACTTTGGCTCTTCAAACACCTTACCTTAGTCAAAAATGATAGGGAACCAATCTATGCTTATCCAAATGACTCTAATGATGCCTGAAAATGACATTTTTTTAGATCCTTCCCAAAAAATCTTTCACTTAGTGTCGTGTCTCCTAACAGTGCCTGAAAACACAACTCTCGACATTCATCTTTTTTTATTTTTATTATTTTATTTTATTAACTTTTAATTAAGACATCGGATATTGGAAGTTGACCCGAAAAGAAAAAGGAATACATCTCATCTAAAATCTCTGACTGGGCATAGTTTGTTTAAAAGGGGCCAAAACAAAATTAGGTGTCTATAGTGTCGAGACAAGGTCAAATTATATTGATACAATGCACATTATCTCGATACAAGGCCATATTGTATCGATACAATGTTGTGTCTTTTTTTAGATTTTTGGTTCTGAAAGCACTTGTATCGATAACACCTATGCATTAATACTGCATGAAAATATTCATCATGAACAAGCTTTTTCACCCAAGTTTTCTTATATTTCTCCCTTTTAATGGCCTTGGAACACTTCGCAACCATACGAAAGGTCCTTCACAAACAATTTTACATTGTAACATAGGTATGATGACCAAGCACATGAATTAAGTCATCAATGCTTGAATAAGCTTAGGATAAATGAGTTTAATGCTCAATCATGCATGGAACTAAATGGCATCTAGTTTTGTTTTCTAACCATTTTAAGTTTATTTCAACTAAATTTCAATAGATGGTTATTTTGGGTTAGAGTTAACAATTCTTTCTTGCATAAAACCAAGTTATGGCTATTTAGGTAGGGATTTCTCTTTAAAACCATATAGCTGTGGTCGTCTACTTTGATTAGTTGAATTCATACCCCAAATTAGAAGATTTCAACCCTTTGACTAGATCACCTAAGCCTTAGATGGTTTGCTTGCAAATAAGTTAGCATGAGTTATCAAGAAATAGAGTGGTAGTGCATGAGCATAAAAAATGATCAGCAAAAGAAGGTTTTAAACCTTTTGGGACATCCAAAATAAAGAAAAAAATTGGTTCTCAACAAAAAAAATAAAATAAAAGAAAAAACAAAGAAACAAGCGAGAGTTCTTCAAGTCTGATCCAAGGTGGACCTTTTTTTTTTTTTAAGTTTTTGATCATTTTCTCCTTAACTTATGTGAGCTAGAGGATCCTAGGCCATGCTTAGGTGATGATTTGAGCCAAAGGTGTAAAAACCATGTTTATGGCTAAATCTTGAGCTACGATCTTTAAATATTTTGTTTTGGTTTTCATTGCTGATTTTTGTTAAAAGTTTCTCAAAAATCATGTTTCCATCAAGAAAATTTATTTTTTAAATGTTTTATGCAAAGTTTTCTAGTTTTTTATGTGATTTTTTTTAAAGTTTTCTTCATAGTGTAGCTTCATTCTAGCTCTTCATACTATTTATATGTTATTCCATGTATGATACTTACATTTTATGTTCTTTCCATGCATTATTGTTATCATTCCCATGTTCATGCGTTTTTCAATAAAAATACCATGATTATGGCCACATCACCATACATGTTAGCGTACTTTTGTATGTTTATGTGGATGGACTATTTCACGTTTAAAATCATTATGACATGGATTCTATGATATTTTCATATGGTATTATCATGATGCATATGTCAATGCAATTTCCATTAATATATTGTGACAATGGCAAAATCTTCATGCATATTAGTGACTCTAAGTATGTTTATGTTAATATGGTGTTTTGAGAGTAAAAATCATGTATTGTACTATGAAATGTTTATGGGTGCATTTGTACTGTTAGAAGCTTTTAAAGACCATTTTCATTTTTTATGATATTTTCACGCATATTAAAGATTATCATGTCATTTCATGCATATAGATACATTTTATTCATTTTTCACGATTTAGAAATTATTATGCAATTTCATGCATTTTAGGGCCATTTTAGTCATTTACCATGATTTTAAGGATATTATGTAATTGCAAGCATGTTTCCAACATCCTAGTCATTTGCCATGATTTAGGACCATCTATGCAATTTCATGCATTTTAGGGCATTATACTAATCTGCCATGTTTTAGGATCATTTATGCAATTTCATGCATTTTAGGACTATTTATGCAATTTCATGCATTTTAGGGTTATTTTCATAATTTTCATGACCTAGGGCCTATTATGTAATTTTATGGATTTTGGGGTCATCCTAGTAATTTGCCATGATTTAAGGGTTATTATGTAATTTTATACAAGTTTACATCATCTTAATCATTTGCCATGTCTTAGGATCATTTATGCAATTTCATTCATCTTAGGGTTATTTTAGTAATTTATCATGTTTTAGGACCATTTATGCAATTTTATGCATTTTAATGTCATTTAAAGCTTTTTCCATAATCTAGAGACTTTCATTCAATTTATGTATTCTACAGATATTTAAATTATTTCCCATGACTCAGGGGTTATTATGCAAAATTTCATGCATTTAAATCATAGAAAATGATTTAGAGACCATTTCATAAAGTCCATGCATGCTAAGTCCATTTAGATTATTTTTCATAATCAAATGATTAATTTGCAATTTCATATATGTAGTTTGGAGTCATTCTCATAACGTTATGTTTTTAATTTAATATGTTTATATGTTAAATATAATATAATATAATATTTTTTTTCAAAAATCCAAGGCAATATCCCTAACTTAAAATAGTTCATAGATGTGCTTCAAGTATATAAAAGTCACCTCATCGATTACTCTATACAAATAAATGCCCTCCTTAAACAAGTAAATCAAAGTTTTCAATTTTAGTAAAAAATAAAGCATACGTATTCCTCCAAGTTTTTTGGAGGTATGCAAAAAAATTTTAATTTTCAAAAAAAATATAAATATCCAATTTATTTAAGACAAGAAAATAATATTATATTAAATCATTTTAAAAAATGGAGAAATATAATTAAATATAAAAAAATTAAAACCAATTATAATAGAGACTTTAGTTAATACGTAATTAATAGGTATCGGTTTTCGGATGTCATGAGAGGGATCAATCCTTACTCATGACTGAATCAACTCCCAACCCTTTCACACGAACTTTTGTATAAAATGGACCTTGAAGCTTTTTTTGAGGGCTTGGTAAACCCTTAACATATGAGCCTAGGTAGGTGACCAATCTCACTTAGCAAAAACAGATTGTTGGCGACTCTAAGTTATTTGGTTATTTTATAATGATTATTTAGGGTTAAGTTGGATATACGATTCATCCAACAACAAAGTCCTATCTCAATACGAGAAAATAAAATTTATTTATTCAAGTCTGACATATCAAATTCTCCTTTGGCAGGTTATGACATGTGCTCATCCAAAACTAATTTAAATGTATTTTTTTTGGTGATTTGGAATCCTCAAATTTAGGATTCAAACTTAATAAAGATAAATTAAAATCCAACTCCTTTCAAAAAAATCAATCAATTTTAAAGCATATCATGTAAAGTAAATGACATGCTACACATTAAGTTAGGGAGGAAAAAAAGCTAATATTAGTTTGCACATATTATCTAACTTTTTATTAAAATAAATATTTTAATCAAAAAACCATAAAAAAATTTAAACTAAATAATAATATTTAATTAAGTGCTTTGAAGTAAAATGAATCGTTTAAAGATTTGATCGTCAAATGTTGTCAAGATAAGGGCAATTGCAAGATTTTTACTAAAACATTGAATGAAATATATTTATTAAACATTGAAAAATAACTACATTTATCGAATTTAAATGTTTCTAAGTATCTTAGTTCGAGATGATCAAGAAAGACATATTATAATAATAGTGAAATAAAATATTGTTTACTTTCTTAATTTGATAGTAAGAACTAATAAAATTAGAATCAATAATTATTTGCCGACAGAACTGCTGACCCTATATTCCATGTCATTAAGAAAACTTCAGAATTTTTTGTTAATTTTTAATGCTTTTTTCTTAAATCATATAATATTGGTTCCCTCATTTGTTTATATATTTTTCATATAGTAATTATTTATATTTTGATTGAAAGTCAATATGATTTTCTTACACTAAATTGGGATTAAAGACATAAAAGCTAAAAATTAATGCCGATTATATTAATGCTAAGCATAAAAGTCAACTGATTGGAGATTAAAGACAATGAAATCAAGAATTCAAGTGTTTAATGGAAATCATTTTACTCAATCATCATTTATTTTGTTCCTTGATTAACTACATATTAATGAACAAATATTATTGTGGTGATTCTATTCATAATCTTTGTATTTTAGTTTACTCATGTGAAAAAAAAAAAAAAAAGAGTTACTTTACTTCCAAGCAAAAGATTAACAGTCTTTTCATTATTTAAAATTACTATTTCTGAATTTTATATTGTTTACTATATACCTTTTAAAATGTTTGGATAAATATGGAATCCAAACAAGTCTTTGATTTTTTTACGCAAATGTCAAATTAATTTTGGACGTCAAAGCGATTTTCTCCTAAGAATTAAATTGATTTTACTTTGTGTATCAATACACAATACTTGCACTGAAATTAAGCAAACTATTTAATGGCTTCAAAGTTCAAACACTATACATATGTTTATATATATATATAATTATATAATATTCATATGAACATATATTCGCAACACAATCTCAATTCTTTTAACTCTTAATTTACAATTCGAGAATCATTTAAAAAAATAAATGAATATAAATCATTGATTTATATGCAGTGGATTTTAATTGCTTCACATGTAGGCACAATCTTCTATATGAAAACATATCATAATAAATCATTGCAAGAAATAAAAAATGGGGAATGAATGTTAAATATAAAATAGTAAAAAAAAATACTAAGAAACAGAGAATGATCATTGTACAATGAAAATGGTAAAAAATAACATAAAAAACCTTTAAACAAATAAAAAATTGCACATATTATTCATGTGTGTAGTCTGTTAAAATCTTAAATATATATTCAAAGATGATAATCATCGTTATTTGGATATGAAAATAACTATAAAAACGAAAGAGTTTGTAAAAAACTCAATATCAAAACTTTTTTTTTTTACAAACTCAAACTTGAATGTTCTATTGATCTGTAAATCAACATCTTATTTATAATTATGCTTGATCAACAAAATAATTATAGAGATTCAAATTTCAGAAATTTAATTGTGAAAAATTGAACATGAAAACTAAAAGAAGAAATATTTATGGAAGGTAATATTAGAAGATTTCAAAGAATATTCTATCACTTCACATGTGCTCATATTGATATAATATCAATAATGATGGAAGATAGCTTAAATTTTATATTAAAGTATTTTTTGAGATATCGAAAGAAAATATCTTTAATTAATGCAATTTTAATTAAAATTTTGAAATATTAATTTGTAGAAACTTTTATTTTTAGTAGCCCGTATACATGTAAAAAATAAATTAATTAAAAATATAAAAAATGAAAAATAATTAAATATAATTTATTATATAATTTATTTAAAATTTAAATAAAATTAAAATAATTAAACATAAGATACATGCCAATTATTTAAAATTATTGACATATCCAAAAAAATTATGATTGAAATAATACAACTAATTTTTTTGTCAAAAAACTTTCGCGTATCACATGTGTATGTCTGTGTGTGTATATATATATACAATCTTATTTGAAACCCGATAACAAAAAACTAATTTCGTTCAAAACTAATTTACCTCAACTAATGGGTGACTTCGAGCAGCCCACCGTCTTGATTCACCGTAGCCATGCGGCACCATTGAGCAATCCCATGGCTAGAGGTGGCAAAATGAATCCGAACTCGAAAATTCATTCGAAAAATTTTGAGTCGAACCCGAACCAAACCTGATTTGATCAAAAAGTTAATGGCCCGAACTTAAAAAAACTCGAACCCGAATGGCCCGAACTCGAAATGATCAGAGCCCGAAAGAACCCAAACCCAAAACGACCCGAACCAGAAAAAACCCAAACCCAAGCCTGACCTGAACCCAAATTCGAATTTAATACTAAAATAAATATGAAGAAGTTATAATTAAATAATTTTTTATAAATCAAAAACTTTAATAATGAATTTTACTTTAATATTCTTTTAATAATTTAATTAAATATTAAAAATATAATTTATATTTTAAATATGATTAAACTTGCTCATGAGTTGGGCTAGACCGCGATCCAAATTTTTTCAAAATCTCAATCCTAGACCCTTATTTAACGTACCTAAACTTGTCTATTTAAGCCAAAATTACTATTTATCACATAAAAAAATAGTTTTTATTAATACTATATACATTATAATTAAATTTAAATAAAATATATTAATTTAAAATTACTGTTTCGAGTTGGGTCAGGCTAGTCTGATATAAAAATATGAAATGCTGAGCCAGACCTAATTGGACCGAGTAGGTAGCTCGACCCTTGAACAAGTCTATATATGTAAAATATTAATTTATCAAAAAGTAAATCATATCATGAGCTTTGAAAAACATTGTTAATAAAGTATATTATCCATTTATCATATTTTCTTTAATTTTATTAGTTAAACTCATTAAATATTGAAAATTTATATATGTTAGTAGTAAAATTTTAAATTCTTATTTAAATAATAATAATAATTATTATTATTTTAAGTAACAGTAATTAGAATCTTATAATAATATAACAAAATAGTAAGATAAATTAAAAAAATATGAAAGTCATAATAGATAATACTATATAAAAAATGAATTAAATATTACTACCATATATAACTTAATTAAATATTAAAAATTTAATTTATATTTTATATATGATTAAACTTGTTCATGGGTCAGGCCGAGTTGTGGTCCAACTTTTTTTAAAATCGCAATCCTAGGCTCTTATTTAACATGTCTAAATCTGCCTATTTAAGCTATAATTAATGTTTATCACATTAAAGATATATTTTTTTATCAATATTTATATATTTTATAATTACATTTAAATAAAATATATATTATTTAATTTAAAATCACTATTCCAACAAGGCCGAGCTAGTCTAAAACAAAAACGTGAGAACCAAAGTCCAAGCCCAATTGGGTCAGGTGGGTAGCTCGACAGTTGAGCAGGTTTGCATATAATAAAATAATACTTTATCAAAAAATATATCATATTATGAGCTTTGAAAATATTGTCGATAAAGTATATTATTGATTTATCATTTTTTTTTAATTTACTTAGTTGAACTCATTAACTATTGAGAGTTTATGTATATTAACTGTAAAATTTTAACTACTTTGAATATTATTATTATTATTATTATTATTAATGAAAATTAGAATATAATAATTGTAAAATAAAATAATAAGGTAAATTAAAAAATTAAAAGCCATAATAGATAATACTATATCAAAAATGAATCAAATATTCAATATTTAATATCAATACTATATATAATTTAATTAAATATAAAAAATTTAATTTATATTTTATATATGATTAAACCTGCTTATAAGTTAGGCCATCCACTGCTTGAATTTTTTAAAATCTAAAGTGTAGGCCCTTATTTAATATGCCTAAACCTGCCTATTTAAGCTAAAAATATTGTTCATTACATTAAAATTTTTTTATTAATATTTATATATTTTATAATTAAAATAAAATAAAATATATTTTATTTTAATTTAAAATAATTGTTTCGAGTCAGATTGGGCTAGTCTGAAATCAAAATATAAAAACCCAAGCCTAGGCCTAATTAGGCTAAGTGGATAACTCGATCCTTGAGCAGGTCTATATAAAATAATAATTAATCAAAAAATAAATCGTATCATGAGCTTTGAAAGCATTGTTAATAAAATATATTATTAATTTATCATTTTTTAATTTAATTAGTTAAACTCAATAAATATTGACAGTTTATGTATGTTAATAATAAAATTTTAAATATGTCTTTGAATAATAATAATAATAATAATAATAATAATAATTACTATATTATTACTATTATTATTTAAAGTAATGATAATAATTAGAGTCTGATAACAATATAACAAAGTAATAAATAAATTAAAAAATATTAAAGCCATAATAGATAATACTATATCAAAATTAAAAAAAAATCATATGTTAAACTAGCAATTAAACCTGCCTATGAGCTAAACGACCTACCCATAAGCCAGATAGCTTGCCCAACACAATAGCTCGATATGATCAAGCCCAAGTCTTAGATTTTAAGTTTCAAGTATGCTCGATCTGAAATCGTATTTTTTTAAATAAAATAATTTATTTTATTTAAATTTATTTATAAAATATGTAAATATTAATATAAAAATAACTTTTTAATATTACAAACAATGATTTGTACTTAAATGGGTCGACCAAGATAAATTTGACCCTAAGCTTAGAATTCAAAAAATTTTTTGGACCATAGATAAACCCATAGAACCGAACTAAGATTTTTTTTGAGCTAGACGAGGCCAAATTCGTGCCTAGCTTAGAATTTAAAATTATGTAAAAGTGATTATATTTAACATAAAATAAAAAATAATATAAATTATAATCAAACCCGAACCTGAATTAGCCTGAACTTAAATTAACCCGAACTCGAATGAGCCCAAACTCGAATGAACTTGAACTCGAAAACATTTAAACTCAAATGAATTTGAACTGAAGTAAATTTAAACTTAAAAAAACTTAAATCTAAAATAACTCGTCTTAAATTCACCTAAATCTGCTCAATTACTACCTCTGCCCTCGGCTCTGATTCACCGTGGCCAATGCACCGTACAGGAAGACACTGGCACTGGAGTGATTCGAATCACGCTTCGAGGCATAGCCCATCAGTGATAGGGACATTCGCTGACTGCTCTGCTGTCCCTAGTAGAGACTTCAATGCAATTTGTATGTTATTTTTTGACTTGATCATACAATTTTATTTTCAGTGGCCCCAAAATCTTTGATTCGCAAACTTTTCTAACCTTGCAATCTATGTGGGGCATCGTCTAAACTCTAGTTGCTTTGTGAATTCTGTAGTTTTTTTTAGCTACATGTCAATCATCCAAATACGTTGACGCATTCAAAAGCGACAAAACCCACATTATTATATAGATAAGATATTCAAAATCAAAAGTGAAGTTTCAAGGTTAAAAGAACATTATTTAGTATAGTTGTCTATGTGTTGTGTTGTTATTTGAGCTCCAAGATTAATTCAATATTTTATAAAATTTAAATTAAAATATTAAATTTAAAAAATTGATTCAAAAAAAATTAGATTCATTTAAAAATTAATCGAGCTTTAGTTTCAACGTTCAAAGTTTGATCCTACTCAGCTTAATACTTTTTTAATTATATAATATATTATTTTTATATTTACATGCACTTTGCAATTTATATCATATAAAGGATAAAATTAAAATATTATTGTGTAAATATTAAAAAATATGTTAAATTATTTATTTAAAACTATTTAGCTAAGGAAAAATTCTATATTTTAAATCTTAACAAAATAAAAATATTAAATTACTAATTATTAATTAAAAATATAATTTTTAATAAAATATTAAAATATAATATGAGTGGGTCTAAATAGATTAGGATTTACTTATTTACAAATATAAGTAGATTTAGGCAAATTTTGAGACTGATGTTTTAGATTGGTCTTGAGAAAATATGCATGGTGTTAGTATCATGCTTAAGCCTACTTTAAATCTAGCTTAGTCCGGCTTGATCCCTGAACACCTTTAGTTATAGGTTAATATATAAGATATCAACTTAATTAATAAATTTGCTTAAAGGCCAAAACAAAAAAGCAATAAAATGCAATTAAAGATATATATATATTTTTAAAAACATTGTTGCCCGTGTGATATTATCAAATGATTTTTTTATTTATTTCACATAAAAAATTAACTACATCATACATTATTAAATACACTTTTAATTTTTCTTAACTAATCCTCTTTTTTTCATCACCTTTAGGCTTACATAATCTATATATATTGAATGCAATAATCAATAAATTTATTTATCATTTTCAAAATTATTTCTTCATAAATCATCGCATAACTTGTCTGTTAAAAATGATTTAATTTAATTAAAAAAATAAAATTTTTGCTAACAATTTTAAGTTTTGATATTTTCATATTAATTAACTCTTTTCACTTATATAATTATTGATATATATAAATACATTACATATTACAATTTATAGATATAGCATGGATTTAACAGTTTTTCAAGTAAATAATTTTTTAAATTGAATTAATAATTTTATTTAATATTTTAAACTTTATTTTAATGTTAATAATTTCAAATTTTAATATATTTATATATGAGTACTTACATTTATATAATTCTTCACTATAATCTATGAAGTAATTTTTTTCTGAGAGTTTTCCTTAGCTTCTTTGTTTTTTTCTTTAAGATTTCCCTCGTTTTTTTTCCCGACATCACCAACACCACTGTTGTTATTAGACAAATATTATTTATTGACCGTCGATTTCCATATCAACGACATCATCGTCTTCAGTCCTAGTGCAATGACCCATGACTGCTTAAAGTACCATTAATCTCACATGCTTTAACCAAGTAAACGATAAGTTGGCCTTGCAAACAAATGATTAGCCCTTGGCAATGAGAGGCCAAATTTTTCACCCATGTCGACTTCATTGGGAAACATCCCATCCGGCAGCTTCCAGTCGAAGCAATGGACTAATTGAGCTATAAATAGACGCATGGTGAGTAGCCCTAAATGGATTCCAGGACATCTTCTACGACCAGATCCAAACGGAATGAATTGGAAATCATGTCCTTGAAAGTCTATGTTACTATCTTTAAATCTTTCTGGAAAGAATTCTTCAACATTGTCTGACCATACGTTGGGGTCTCACCCCATGGACCAAGCATTCACCAGGATTCGCGACTTCTTTGGTATGAAATATCCTTTAACGGTGATATCTTCCCTGCACTCGCGTGGAATCAACAAGGGTGTGACTGGATGCAACCTTAGACTTTCTTTCACAACCATATCCAAGTAATTTAGTTTTGGTAGATCCGACTCTTCAACCATTCTATTCCTTCCGATGATGCTTTCTAACTCTTGCTGAAGACAAACCATCACTCGTGGATGCCTTAGAAGTTCTGAAAATGTCCACTCAATGGATGTAGCTGAAGTGTGAAATGAACCTGCAATCATGTCCACCATTATAGCCTTGATGTTTTCTCTACCAAATATGTACGATTGCTCTTCATCATAAGGGTTCATGGGTGCATTCAACAAAAAAACCATCACATCAACGAAATCTCCATGAGGTTTTGCTCCTTGGGATTTTTCCCTTGTTCATGTTCATCAATCATTTTCTCAAAAAATGTATCAAGGGCCTTCATCGTCCTCTTCAGCCTTCTTTCTATTCCCTGGGTAGGATATATAAAATCAGACCTGTATATATATATATATATATATATATATATAATTCACCATCATTACAATTATTTTTCAGTGAAAATGCTACAACATACATACATGGCGCCTTTTTTTTCACTTTTTATTTTTTTAGATTTGTACAAAATCCAATTAAATTGATAAGAAAATCAAACAAAATCCATCATTTCTAAGATGTAATAAGCTCAAGCTCAACTTCAAATTTTTAATTCTAAATTTAACTCAAATTTAATCAAATTTTATTTTATAATTTGATTCAAGATAATAATGAACTACTTGAATTAACTCAATTAAACTCATTCACTTCACAAAAATGAGTTAGACTCTTATGCTCATTTTTATACTCAAATATTTATGCTCAAACTCAAATTAAGATTTTTCATTGCTAGTTAAAAATAAAAAAATTCAATTAAACTTGTAAGTCTAGCTACACTCAAAATTCAAAAATTTCAAGTTAAACTTATATAACTTCCATGCATAAACGTTTCGTTTATACCCTAATTAGTTCAATTCATTATTTTTCAAAAAAATAATATAAAAAATTCATATCATTTCAATTTAAATAATTAATTTTGATATTTTATTTCGTGATTCCAGGCCAAACCAAACCGAATTGAGATTTTTATATTCAAACCAAAAAATTGAATGTAAACTACTAAGGACTGTGGAGTACCCTTTCTAATTATTCAAGCAATTAAAAAAAATCATAGTAAGAGAAATTTGTGAAAAAAATAATAGAGAAATAAAAGGATATACCTGGAGGTCAAGTGGAGCAAGAAAAGGCACATAATCCGATAGATTGAAAGCTCCAGCTAGGTGCATGACCTCTTCTACCAGTAGCTTCAAATCGAATCCATCATCCATGCTGCGCCCGAAAATAATTTTATACATGACTACTTCAATAAGCTTACCTACCTTCAAGCTAAGGTCCACCATCTCACCAGCCGCCGCTGCCTTCTTCAACGATTCGACTAAGGACCCCAGCTCAGCCTTCCTTAGTGGGGCAAAATATTCAACTTTTGAAGGAGTAAGAAGATGCAAAGTACACCATTTCCGAACAGTTCGCCAATAGGAACCATACTCGGTAAAAACCATGCCCTTGGAACCGTATTCCAAGTATTCCGAGGATTGGAACCTAGGTCTGCTAGCAAAAACGACGTCATGGGTCTTGAGGAATAGTTCAGCGGCTTCAGGTGATGATACTACAATTGTTGGTACATAGTCTAGCATTATTGAAATTATGGGGCCGTATCTTCTGGCGAGATGGTGAAGATCTTGGTGTGGAAGGTTTCCTATCATATGGAGGTTGCCAATTATCGGTAGGGCGGTGGGACCCGGTGAAACTTTCCGGCCATTCTTGCTGCGGTTTGGTAGGAATAAGGTGTTGTGGAAGATGCAGATAAATGAACACAGAGTTCCGAGGAGGACCAAGAGTAAAGCTAATGTTGAAGAAGACATTTGGGAGGAAAGCGAGTTTCAATGGCTACCAGGGGAATTACTTCTGTTTTGTCAACAAGCTAAAAGAAGTACAGAAACAAAGCAATTAAATGTTGACAGAATCGCCAAGAGAAAACCTTCTCACGTCATGGAGCATTTCATTTTTGTCAACCGCCCATGCGATATTTTATAATGATGGAGATAACGTTGTTTCGTGACACAAAAAATTAATTAAAATATAATATTATATAAAAATTAATAAAAATATAATATAAATAAATATTTTAAATTTATATAATATAAATTATTAATTAATTAAAATTATTAAAATAATTATTATATAATACAATATAAATATGTATCATTTTCTAATCTAATTATTAGTGAAAATTTTATTTTTTTATTTTTAAAAATATAAGTTTTATTTTATTAATTTTTAAAATTAATTTTTATTAAAATATTTTAAAAAGTGAGTATTATCAATTTTTATCATATAATTTTGTTATTATTTAGTTTAATCATTTTAGCCCGTATGTAATAAAATCTAGTAATTTTATAAAAAGAATTTGTAATAATTAAATTACAACACAAGATCAAGCAATTTTATGTATAACTTATCTCGTAATTTCATAGAAAAAATGTAATTTAAAATGAAAATTTATTTGAGTGACAATTACATAATTTTCTTATTAAGTTGTCTAATAAATTATGTTAACAGAATCAAGTAACTTTATAAAAATAATTGTAATATTTTGTAATAAGATTAATATTTATTGACTATTTAAATATCAAATTAATATTTTTATAATTCATTAAACAAGTAAAAAATATAATAACATAACACAATTACTTTCAAATCAAACGCCTATTTCAATGTAATTGTTAATTTATTGGAGGCATTTCATTAGATGTTATTTTCAGTGTGATTAGACTAATTAGGGCCAATCATATTAAAATTTACCTACACATATTGTAATGCTTAAATAGGATGCCTGTATCAATTTAGATGTCAATCACTGGAGCAATTCATTAGGGCTAGGTGTGATAAAATAAACTTGAATTCAAAAATTTATTTAAAAAAATTTAAGTCTGAACTCAAACTAGATCGAATTTGACAAAAAACTTCATGGTCGGAACTTGAAATAGTCTGAACCCAAAATACTTAGAACTCGAAATGATTTGAACCCAAAAGAATGTGAACCCAAGCCCAACCCTAACTCGAACTCAAATTTATTACTAAAAATAAATATGATAAAATTATAAGTAAATAATTTCTTATAAAGTAAAAACTTTAATTATCAATTTTATTTTAATATTCTTTTAATAATTTAATTAAATATTAAAAATTTAATTTATATTTTATATATGATTAAACCTACTCATGGGTCGGGCTAGGTTGTAGCCTGAATTGTTTTAAAATATCAAGCATAGGCCTTTATTTAACATGCCTAAACTCGTCCATTTAAGCTAGAATTATTTTTTATCATATTAAAAATATTTTTATTAATATTTATATATATATTTTATAATTAAATTTAAATAAAATATATGCTATTTTAATCTCAAATCACTGTTTCGAGCCAAGCTAGGCTAGTCTAAAACAAAAATATGAGAACTTTGGCTCGAGCCCAATTAGATTGGGTAGGCAGCTCGACCCTTGAGCAAGTTTATATATGATAAAATAATAATTTATAAAAAGTAATCATACCATAAGCTTTGAAAACATCGTCAATAAAGTATATCATCCGTTTATTATATTTTCTTTAATTTAATTAGTTAAACTAATAAAATATTGAGAGTTTATTTATATTAGTAGTAAAATTTTAAATACTTCTTTGATTATTATTATTATTATTATTATTTCAAATAATGATAATCGATAATAGTATAACAAAGGAATAAGGTAAATTAAAAAACTATGGAAGCCATATTAAGTAAACTATATAAAAAAAATCAAATGTTAGACTAATAGCAGGACATGTCCACATGCCAAACAGCCTGCTTAGCCCAATAAACCTGGCATGATCAAGCCCAAATATCATATTTTAAGTTTTAGGTAGGCTGGACCCGAAATAGTATTTGTTAAATAAAATAATTGATTTTTATTTAAGTTTATTATAAAATATATAAATATTAATATAAAAATAACTTTTTAATGTTATAAACAATGATTTATGCTTAAATGAGCAGGCCAGGGCAAATTCAGCCTCAGGTTTAGAATTCAAATTTTTTCGGGCTACGGCTAGACTTATAGGACTGAAGTAAGAATTTTGGGTTGAACCAGGCCAAATTAGGGCCTAAGCTTAGAATTCAAAATAATGTAAAAATGATTACATTTAACATTAAATAAAAAAATTATGTAAAACATACTCAAACCCAAACCTGAATCTAAACCAAAGAAAGCTCGAAAACAAATTGGCTCTAACTTGAATAGGCTTAAACCTAGATAAGCCCAAACTTGAAAGAATCTGAACCCAAAAGAACTTAAACCCGAATAGACTCAAACCCAAATCGGCTAATCTAAATCCGTCCAAACCTATCCAATTGTCACCTCTAATTAGGGCTCTGTTTGGATTTAAATAAACTCCAATACGGTAGGATTAACCTTTTTTTGGTTCAATCGTGTCAAAAAATGTATTTGGATGTCAAGGTCTGGCATGATGAGTTTATTCTCACTGTGTTAGAACCTATTTATTCCACTAAAGGGTTTTATCTCCAGTGGAAAAAAAAGTTGTATCAGTAAAGAGCAAATTCTCCAATTTTACCTCGTGTAAGAATTTTCTTTTTATCTTTTAAAATTTAATTAGAAATTTTATGGTTCTATCTATAGACGCCTAAATTCGTCCGGGCTGTCTATTCTCGAAAGTCCTAAATATCTGAAAACGAAAATGTAACGGCTACTCTGATAGATGTCAACTTCCACCAGAGGTGTTTCATATTTTTGTAATTTTAATCAGCCATATGTAAATAATTGTATATGCACATGATGGTAAAATTTATTTTTTTGGGTAAAAAACACGAATCCACAAAGGAAAAATTTTTGAACAAGTTCTTGACAAATTTTAGAAATTACCTTTGTAGATGATCTCATGGTCAATTTTCCTATTTTTAGGAATTTTTTGAGATTTTTTTTGAAAAACTCGAGAAATTGGTGGTCGGATATTTTTACCGACACTGGCGTGGTTTTATACCAATTCCTACCCCAAAAAATAAAAAATATTCAAGGAAAAATATGTATTGGTATTTCTACCTTGAAGTGTCAAATTATAAATTTTATAAATTAATTTTGAATTTTGTAGTCTTAGGAGTATCATGCTCGTAAATTTTATTTTTGGTTTTTATTGATTTATTTTTAGAAATTTCCAAAGTTCATTTTCTTCACTTTAGAAATTAATTTTTTGAATAATAGGTGGTCTTGAATTTGTTTTACTTTAGTGTCATTGAAATTCCATAATTTTTCTCTACATTGACATACGAGTTTTTCTTTACTCGTAAAATTTTTAATGGAATCCTCTCGAGTTTCAAACATCAAAATTTATTGTTTGATTCAAATTAAATTAGTTTTGAAAAATTCATTTATTTTCATGAGTTTTGAATTTTTTTCTTGAAATTCTCCTATTTCCAAAATGCAGAGTTTTCTATTCCGTAAATGTTTTCAAGGTGATTTTTCTAGGTCTATAATTTTTAAAATTCATTAAATATTATTATTTGATCCATGTTAATTCAGCTTTCAAAAATTCATTCATTTTCATGAGTTTTGAATTTTTTCTTGAAATCTCTCTATTTTTGAAATATAGAGTTTTCTACTCCGTAAATGTTTTAGAGGTGATTTTTCCTGGTTTATGATTTTTAAAATTTATAAAATATTATTATTTGATTCACCTTAATTTAGTTCTAAAAAATTCATTCATTTCCAAGACTTTTAATTTTTTCCTTGAAATTCCCCCATTTCTAAAAAATCAAGTTTCCTATTCCGTAAATATTTTTGGTGAAATTTTCTTCGGCTTAAAATTTTTAAAAGTCATCTAATATTATCATTTAACTCCCATTAAAAAAATTTTGAAAATTTAAATTTATTTCATGGGTTTTGAATTTTTTTCATGTATGTCAATTTTCTTACACTAAAGCATTTCTCGTAAAATTTTATGAGTTTTTAACTTCCAATCAGGATCTTTTGCGCCATTTCATTTCTAAAATTTTTTCTGTGATCAATTAACATTAATTCAAATTTTATTTTGATTTTTGAGAATGTTATTTTATTTTATTTTATTTACTCTTCCCAACTAGTTACATGCTAACTAGCTTGTTTTCTCATCTAATTAGTTTCTAACCAAGTTGGTTACATCCCAGTTACCCATTACATGAGCTGATCAACTTCGTCATGAGCTTGATAATAGAGTGACTTGTAAGAAAAGATAACAAAAGCATGGGCTTATGACACAACATTTATTATTTCCAACATAACAAGCTATCTTCACGTCAAAAAAGACAAAAGAAAAAAAAGAGAAGAAATTAGTGGCCATTCAGCCACTCCAATTTGAGGCAGCAATATTCCTGCCCCTTCCTTTATAAAATAAGGATTTTTTTCTTCACATAAGGTTTTTTGTTTTGGCTAGAGAAAAAAAAAAAAAGAAAAAAGAGAGAGCTTGAAAAAAACACTTAGTTTTTCAAGTTTTTCCTTAAGGTATCATACTTGTCTTTTCTCTTCTTCATTTTGATTCATTTT
>JBBYHO010162858.1:0-38439 GCA_038382025.1 Adansonia gregorii | reverse complement strand
CCAAAAGTTTATTGTTTGGATTTCTCAAGTTTATCTATCAAAATTTTAATTTATCAAAATTTTGAGAAATCAATTCAGCCCCTCTTGATTTCATTCGCCACCAAAAGGTCTAACAACAAATTTTACAGATTCGTGTTTTAAAATCAAGAAAATTTCAAAAATACATTGAAACTTATATAAAATGAATTAAATAAAACATATCATTCAAAATATTAATAAAAAAATGGTAAAGACGAGAATCTCAAATCCAAAATAATTTTATCGAGGAAAATTTCACGAGCATGATACTCGTGGTACTATGAAAAATTCAAAATAAATTACTAAAATGGACAACTTAACACTTGGTAGTATAAAATGCCACTATGAATTTCTCCTTGAATGTTTCTAATTTTTCAAAATGCATATCAGCATAAATAACGCACAAGTATCGATAAAAATATACAAAGGTCAACTTCCCAAATTTAACAAAAAAATTCTTAGAAAACTCCTAGAAATGCAAATTTTGACCATGATAACATTTGCAAAAATAGATTTTCAAAATTTTAACAAGAAAATATTAAAATAATTTTTATCTTAAATATTTATCTTGTATTTTCGAAATTAGTGATCAAAATATGACTTTTTCTGTCACGTTAACTTATAACCATTTAAATATGAGTAATAAGGTGTTAAAAATGTTTTGTTCACCTAAAAATGATCATTTCCAATGAAGGTAGCCGTTAAGTTCTTAATCTCAAATATTTAGGATTATCAAAAAAGAGATTTGGATAAAATTAGGTATCTACAACTGCCTCTCTTTGACCATTACTAAGAATCAGGAATAGGGCAAAGATTAAATAGACATAATTTCATTCAAGTCATTATGCATTTGAACAAAAATAACTAACACAAAAACTAAATAACCAAAGATAAAATCTTAAATTAAAATGATGACTAGAATGAAACGTAAGCAAAAAATGGTTGACTAAGACAAAACCATGCTAGTCTACAAAAAAAATAGACCGGAATAAAACTGACAAGTTAACAACTGAACGAGGTTAATAGAGATAAAATCAACAAGTCAACAAGGATAAAAAGGATAAAACTGACAAGTCAACAAGGATAAAGGGTTGACCGAGACAAAATCAATAAGTCGAGAAATAAAAATGGCTTAGGAATAACATTGATGCTTGATTTTAAATTAGTGCCAATTTTTTCGGGTAATAACCATCAACTACTCTTAGGCTTGGTGCCAATTTTGAGGGACAATAACCATCATCTACTCTTGGGCTTGGTGCCAATTTTGAAGGGACAATAACCATCATCTACTTTTAGGCTTGATTTTAATTTAGAGTCAATTTCACCTAGTAATAACCGTTAATTACTCTTGGGCTTAATTTTAATTTAGTGCCAATTTCTCCAAGTAATAACAATCAGTTATCTTGGGCTTAGTGCTTGTTTCAAAGGAATAATAACCATCATCAAAAACTTCAAAAGAATGCCACTGTTGACTGATTACCATTCCCGCTAGCTACGTCAGGTGTAGATTTTTATGGGAATATTGTTCAACCTTTCTTGAAAAGTCATTAGATAACAAATATCAAATTAGTATTCATCCATTTAAAGATATAACTTATGCAGTTAAATAAGTATATTCCAAGCATATTTACAAATTTCTATTAAAATGATGAAAAGTATCATGATTCATCAAATTATAGCTTTTTATGGAATGAGATTACCTTTGCATTCTAACCTGGGGAATAAATTTAATTAAACATAATCTATGAAAATTCCAAAACAATTTCAACCATAGGTTTTCCAATATCAAGGATAATGGATATGTTATCTTCGTTATGACATTAAAACTTTCTTGTGATGGATGATCACCATTCGGGACCTTTTTGAAAGGGATGAAGAAATGAATTTAGAAGGACAAATGGGGTGGCATTGAAAAAATTGATTTAAAAAGAAAAAGAAAATAAGGTCTAGGTTTATCAATACCAAATTTAATTGGATGTTCTTTCAATGGAAGTCCTTATAAAGGCAAACAATCAAGTTATAACAGCTTTTTAATCTTCAAATACAATAGCTCGACAGGTGTCAAACTAATGCTGCTAATCAGCAAGTCTCGAAAGTTTGATTTGAAAGGCTTTTGGTAAGCATCAATTCTCAAGGTTGGGTGCAAAAATTTTGAAGGCTCATTTTAAAGTGAGTCAATGTTCACATATTTGATTCAACTTTTGTTGATATCATGAAATTTCCAAAAAGGATTTTTCCCATTGATGGCTATCTTTATTGATTTAGGAGTAATTCCAAAGTCTTTAAGCTTGCCTTATCATATTATTAAAGACTCAAAAATCATTCAAAAAGTTGAATTTTTAAAAAGCTTCCTAGGAATAGCCCGATAACTCAAATAACCATGTCTGATTGAAATGGTAAATATGCCCAAATTAAATGTTTAAGGGTAATTCAATTTAGGACCACTCATCTTCAGAAGGAATTGATTTAACCTGTCTTTCAAAACGAAAAAATCTTTATTTCTTTATCTATTTTTGCTTTTTCATTTTTCTTTATTTCTCTTTATTTCTTTAGTTCTTTTTCCTTTCTTTTTTTTCTTATTTCTACCTCATGTTCTTCTTCATTCCTTATTTTAGAAGAACTTGGAATTTGATTCATTCTTCACTTGGAATATTTGAGCTTGAGTTTCAAACTTTCTTTTTTTTTTTTTTTCAAAATTTACTTCATGACATCTAATTTGTTCATCATGTAACTTTATGTTAGAATTTATACCTTCTAATTTTGAAGCTTTGCCTCACTTACCCTCAATGTGGAGGGTGATCTTTGATTAGGGTTTAAAGAAAGAATTTATCAAGCTTAAAAGGGATTGCAAAGGGAATTTTTTATATTTGAAAAAGGATAGAGAAAAAAGACCATTTTTCATTTCAAACACAGCCATTTAAACTTGTCAAGCATTTTTCTAGGAACAAGATAATTTCTTTCTAAAATCATTTTAGATACTTTAATAACATGTATTGCATCAATAAAGGCTTAAAGTATACCCCTCAACACTATTGACTTTGTAAACACCAATGACTGGTTGAGCCTTTAAGAAAGAAAATCAAATTAGCATGGAAAATATCTTAAATCTCGTATCTTATGCATCAAGTCATGGGAATTATGGCAAAAGGTTATCAAAGTGGAAAATCTCGATAGTTATCAAAGTGGGAAATCTCGGCATTACTACCATTATTTTAACACATGTCAAACTATTGATATATGAATCTTTTAGAAGCATAACCTATCTATAAAACCTTCAAGGAATCCATGACGAAAGAACATTTAGATGTGGAGAGTGTCTAATGGTGAAAGGTCTATAGTTGAATGTTTGGCATAGTCATATATTTAGAGGTAGATGACTTTTTAAGAGAGTTAAACTTGATGGTAATCATCTACCAAATAAATTTTTTCAAAATGTTCTTATTATCCAAGATATTGGAGATCATTATAAACAAAATTCATGGTCTATGATAGTATGTACAATGATTACTAACTAAGAATTCATTTTAAACTAAAATTTATAGTTTCAAAAAAGAAAAGTACAAAATTTAAGAGTCAAGATAAAAGCTACCCCTGGTTGGCATACTACCCTAAATCGATAATCCCTTAACTAGTCATTTTTTATAGGCATCAATCAATTCTTGGAATTTTGTCGGCTCAGCATTCTTAAGAACTTGGACCTTGCACTTGAATGCATTGCAATTTTCCATGGAATGACCTTTCACTCCTTAGTGATACTTATATCTGACACTCAAATTGTACCATTATGGGTAGGAGGTCACCTAAGCTTTGTCGGGATAGTAGAAATTGTCTGGTTTGAATGAGCAAAGGGAAAAGTTTACGTAAGAAATTAGTGGGGCTTGATTCACCTTTTTTTTTTCTTGTTTGCCTTTAAGAATCATTTGAATTATTTTTTAAGTCTTTTTTCCTTTTATAATTCTGGATCATTGAAGAAGTTTGTATAAATGATTACTTGATACAAAGAAAAACTTGTTGAGGTGGCTGAATGATGAAAAGCTGAGGGTGAAGACACAGTTTAAATGGATTTCCTTATTTTCTTGACTCAGAATGATTCAAGCTTCCATTTGCCATGATTTGTTGGCATTTGTTAATAGGATCATTTTCTTGTCTCACATATGCCACCCGGCTAGTGTCTATGATTTTTCCCATTTTTATACCACATTCAACTTTTTCTAATGCAAACAAAATATCTGCAAACTCATGGAATATATTTCCAATTACTCTGTCATAATATGGTGGTGGCAAAGTATCCATGAAGTAGGCATGGATTTCTTTATTATTGAGAGCTGGTTGGACACGCAAGGCTACGTCTTTCCATCTTCAGGCTTATTTTTTGTAGCTCTTGTTAGGATTCTTCCTCATATTTTGAAGAGTTCCTTAATTTGGGGCCACTTCCAACTTATGTTTATATTATCAAAAAAATGCTCAAGTCAAATCCTTCAATGTATTCATCTGATCTCTCTTTAAATGGAAGTACCATTATAGAGCTACCTCAATCAGGCTTTCGAGAAAAATATGGACATTTAATTTTTAATCTTCATATACCCAGCCATTTTATGGCAATATGTCATTAAATGTGCCTTGGGCCAATGAACCCACCATAATTTTCAAATTTTGGAATTTTAAAATTTGGCAAAATAATTAGATCTGGCACTAGACTGAGGTCATCAATATCAAACCAACTATAAGGCTTAGCCCCTTTTATGGCATTGAGCTTGCTTTCTGTAAGCTGTAGCTTTCCTTTTTCAATTTTTATTTTAACCAACTCTTTATCTTTTTGTTTATATCCTTTTTCTTTATCAAAGTTAGGAACCACCAATTCCTTTTGTGTGGTGATGATCTACGCATCCACCTCATGAGCAAAGATATCAGTAATAATATTAACAACTGATGACCGATCAGCTGCAAGCATATTTTTCTATATATTTTGGGTATCTATAGGCTGTGCATGTTAGAGATTGCCTGATAGTCCCTTAGCTTGCAGCCCCCAGATGTCATGACAAGAGTATTGATATTACTTTCTGAATGTTGGCAAATTAGCTCCCCTTATCTTGAATAGCTCCATCGAATTTACAATTTATGCTTGTATTTCTTCTCGTTTGTGATATCTTTCATTTAGTGATTTATATTATTTCACCTTAAAATAAAAAGAACTTTAATCAATTTACATGAATATTTATGTGCATTATCACTATTAACCTTTATTATTGTTCATATATGGACATCAATGAATGGAAAATTGAAATATGAATATATGAATAAATGAAGGTAAGGTATGGTGTGGACATTAATAAGTGAAAAACTTATTTATGAATTAATAAAGGAATAAATGAATGAATGAATGTATAGGTAGTATTAGATGGACAAATTAAGTGCCAAGCAATTGGTTGAGTATTAGACATGGAGATTATTATAGGGGCAAGAATCTAAGAAATTCAAGTCACAATTAAACATTATTGTTTCATCAATGAAAACTCTTTGATTTATTCATTGTTGGCATGCAGAACCATATTTATAATACTTAAAAGGTAACCACAAAGATTTGTTTTTGCAAACACTTCATTTTTATAACAATGTTAGTGCTTCTAGAGAATCCCTGTAAATCCTAATCATTCTTTTTGAACCCTATACTTACAAAGCCAAAAGATTATCTTCATAATCACTTTATTTCCCTATAGCACTTCATTACTCTTTAACTAAAAGATTTAGTCATCGATTTCCTAAAGTAACTTAACCTTTTTTCCTTCAAAGCTTAACATTCCCAAATGGATGAATTCCCTAACTTTGTATTTCAACTGGACAGTTTTCTATTGAGTGACCTTAATTGCCAAAGTGATAATCACACTGCTCATTAGCATTTTAATCGGTCGGTTGTGGGGCTTCTAATGGCTCTGTCTGTAAAGGAACTAGAAAATAGTTTCGAGTGAGTAAAGAAAACAATTAAGCAGAGGAGATAGGAATCAAATCGAATTGATTCTGATCTTGATTATTTTCCCAACCCTTTATGGTGAATGGTCTGGAAATAATTTGGCAATGAGTTTTTTCTAGTTTGTTCCCATTCGAAACCTTAACACTTCAGTCTTTAATATAGTGTCCTCATATTCCAACATAGTACTCACAATAGGCTTGAGGATTATACCTTTTTTTATATAAAATCTCCTAAGATTAAGCATGAACAGGTGCGACTAGTCAATTTTATAGCAAATGAGCGTACATGTCCCTATAAGTTAATGGGATTGAATCAAATCAAAATTTTTCTTGATTTCCTTTGTACCAGGGCCTGTGGATGATCAGGGATTGATAAAATGTTGGTAATGATTAGTTTGATTTATAATGGTGGAGGATTACATATATTTTTTCTAGTTATCCGAATATGGGATGGATCAGAACCCTTCGTTAATGGTATGCTTAATTCAACCTTTGAATTATCAAATGCATAGGGTTGGATTACGGGTAATGATGATAGTGACTCTAGAAAGTAATCTATTTTGCATTGATTTTGGTCCCTCATCCTTTCTATCAACTTTGAACATTGCCCTTTTGTTTCTTGTACATCTTGTTTGACTTCCTTGATAGTTTTTTTCTCAAAGTGCTAACTCGTACTTCCAGCTTAGTTGTCAAGGTCATATCCAATTGACCTCTAGATAATGATGATGCCTCTTTTGCAAGTTTTCTTTCAAAAGTGTCGATTGTTATTTTGAGCAATTTTGTTACCTATATTTTCATTCGACAAACCTTATTCGAATTCTTCTTAGATAGATTCTAATGTGTTGATTCTTGCCTCTAAACCATCACCCATGTCTTGGTCCTCAAAATGTAATAAATGAATTAAGTTTAGCACATCATAAAAAATTTATTTGAATGATTGCATGAGCATAAAGATCAATGAATCTGAAAGTATTCGAATAAGTTTACAAACCTTTTATAGGATATGAATGTTCTCGTAAAACAAATCAAAAAGGAAAAATCATGGTACTAAACCCCTGTATTAATCTTTTAAATAAATGAATTGAGTTTAGCATATGATGAAAACTACGAATGGATGGATGTATAAACAAATAAATATATGGATCTTATAAATGCAAATGAATTTACAAATCTTCATGAGATATGAGTATTATGAAAAATTAAAAAAAGAAAAAGTTCTAACGCTATCCTTTTATTTCTTTTTATTTAACAGATCGAAAGGCTTCACAAATTTGATTTTCTTCTTCTTTTATTGCTTATTTTTTATTTTTTATTGATTTCTATTTATTTTTATTTTGATGTGTTGATTTTTCTTTTTCTTATTTTATATTATTATTTCTACCAAAGAAAAAAAATCCATGATGTCAACTTTTGGTCTTAGGAATAAAAATGAAATAAAAATAACTAGAAATTATTTAAGTTAATTAGTCACTATACTGCAAATCAAGATAAGAAATAAAATTTATCATACCAATACAATGCACATTTATTACTTATTAAGAAAATTAAATTAAAAAGTAAAAGGTTAGAAGTGTTCCCCAATGTATACCTAATTTAGTACCCTCTAGAACTGGGTATGGCTCTAACTAGGTGGGTCCCCTATAGTTCATTACATGAAGTTTGAGTTAGACATCTAAAAGGTTTTTAATTTTTTCTCCAAATTTGGAAAAAAATTGACGAAGTACCCCAATCCTTACCCATCATGGATTTATGCTGGAAAAGGTTCAATTCGAGTAAGGAATATCTTCCATGCTCATAACAAGGCTAACAGCTCGGGCAAGTGTAGGAATTTACACATGGTAGGCTTTTCACTAGCCCAGATGAGGCTAACACCTCAGAAGGTAGAGCTACTTCACCTCTTCCTAAAGTATTGGATACCTATGCTCCCTTAATATACTTGGAAGAGAATCTAATGTATATAAATGTGTATAATGTATGTGGGGGAACAACTTACATTTTCTAACTCAATAATTTCAAAAATAATAAAAATCCTTATCCTAAATTCCCCTATAAATAATGCTGCAAAAGAAACAAAGGGTTAGTGAAAAATGTGAATAACATGTAGTAAAAATTTCTATATAAATCAAGAATATAATAAAAAATTGTTTTAAAAATATCAGGAATTATAGTTAAATACTAATTGAAACTAAATTAATCAAAATTATTTAACATGTGATTACTTTTAAGCCTGAATCTTTAACCTATCCCCAGGTGAGTCGCCAAGCTGTTGCAATATGGCCGGATACGAATCCTGACCAGCTTGACTTAAAATGGCAGATTTACCCATTATTCTTAGATATATCATTATTTTTTTCTTTTATTTTAGGGGCCATATCATTATTACTATTATTTTTTACTTGTGCTTCGGATTGAATTACTGAGATGAATCGTTTACTTAACTTCTCTAAATAGTTGTTATGAAATAACCATTTTTTTAAGTTGCCACTAATCTTATTTTGGCTAGGTGAAATTAGACACCTACTAGAGTTTATATTTTAAGGATTACGATCCCATAAAACAAACTACGAGGTCTGTGCTTGTACTCTGAGATCACATGAAAGGGCTTAGGAGTCAATTACAATCACAAGTGAGGATTGATCCTCTCATAGTGCCCGATAATTAGTAACTTATTAATCTTGTGTTAACTTAAATTTTGATTTTTATTCAATTTCAATATTTGATATTTAATTATAATTCTCATATGCTTAAAATAAAATTTTATGAAACAAATTATCATTCTAGATGAGAAAATTGGGCTTTAATTTTGAAAAAAAAAACACAATTTCTTCCATATCCTTCCAAAAGACTAGAAGAACACGAAGATTTTTATCAATAGTTTTCACACCCTGCTAGAGAGCTTGTGGAATACGAAAGGTTTTATTTATCGAAATATCCTTTGTAGCCTACTGGAAAACATATACAGTAGATAAGGTTTTATTTTTACAAAAATTGAAAAATCTCAATTTTTATTTTGAAAAGGATATTTCGTTATTAAAATAATTCATAAAACCCTTTCCATATTCTGGTAAGAATTCCACGAACTATTTTCACATCAGAGATATTGCCTTAATTTACAAAAAAATCAGATTTTATTACAAATATAACAAAATAACCTAAGACCCGAGAATGGTCTAAAATGATGAACTTAACCGTAATGTGTACTTTCGACATAAAAGTATCCCATTAATCACATAGGACTTTGTTTTAATGCAAAATTACTAGAATGCCCTTAGGGTATACCTTTAACATGAAAGCATCCCGTGACTCTTAAAGATTTGAAAATAACCATAAAAGTGTGAACCTATCTTAAATATGCACCTTTGGCCTAGAAGCATCTTGGTGAGCACGTAAGACTCGGATCGAGAAAAAATTACCAAAATGCCCTTAGGTATACCTTTGACATGAAAGTATCTTAATACCCTAATGGATACTAATATGATGAAAAACGGTGAATCTATCCTTAACATACACCTTAGACATAAAAGCATCTTGGTTACTATCTAGGACTCAATTTTAAAAAAAATTACCAAAATACCCTTAAGGTGTACTTTCGGCATAAAAGTATCCCGGTTATCCCAAAGGGCACTAAAATGATAAGAAATGATAAATATATCCTAAATATACACCTTCGGCATAGAAGCATCCCGATTACTATCTAGGACTCAATTTTAAAATAAAATTACCAAAATGCCCCTAAGATATGCCTTGGACATAAAAGTATCCTAGTACCCCTAATGGACCATAAAATAACCTTATAAGGCTAAATAATCCTAAAAAATCACCTTTGGCGTAAAGTATCCTAGTAAAGAAAATTTCCTAAATGCCTTAGGGTATACCTTCAATGTGAAAGTATCTCGATACCCTAACAGACACTAGAATAATCATAAAATTATGAAATTACCTTAAATGGGAAACTATAATTCAAAATTTGGCTTAAAATGCAAAAATTGCAATTAAGCTCCTAAACTTTTTGAAAATTTTATTTCATACCCGACGAAAAACTGACAGAATATGAAAAGTTTTGAAAATTTCTATACCCCTACAGAAAGACATAGGAATAATTAAAATTTTTTAAAGTGACAAAATGACTATTTTGCCCCATAAATTCCAAAGTTTGATATTTAGTGTCTAAACTTTTTTAAATTTTCATTTAGTCCCTACATGATAAAATAACCTAAAAATCATAAAAATCACATGCAAATATGCATGAAAAATATAGCAAATATATCAACAAGAATTCGATTAAACACTTTTGCCTTAAAACAAAATTTTTTTCTACATTACTTAAAATAGCCCCTAGACTTTGTAAAATTGCATTTGGACCTACGTATGATACAATATCAGAAAACATCACAACAAATCATCAAACCAACAAAGAATCACCAAAAGAATGTAGCAAAAATGTGTACAAAGGTTAAACCAAACACTTTTAGCCATGAAGCATGATTTTTTATTTTTTGCAACTTAGTCCCTAAGAGTACTAAAATTGCAAAATGATCCTAAAATGATATAAAATACATAAAACACAGTTAAATATGTTAAACTAAGCATAAAAACATTTCTAAAGCTGCCTGCATGTTTGGCCAGGATTGGATGACCATAGAAAAAATTTTTGCAATTTTTGTGACTTAGTTTTTATATTTTCTATAATTATAAAATAAGCTAAATAAAATTAAAAACATCACAAATTCATCAAAATCAGATTCAGCCCAGCCTAGAATCCACCTTCTAACGCCTTTAAGAATTTAGGAAATTATTTTTAGGGCTCTAAAAGTTTTAAATTTTTCAAAATATTCCTAAATATCAAGAAAATAAAAAAATAAACTAAATAAAAGATCATATATCATTCAACCAGCATCATATTTTAATAAAAAACAATATTTTTAATTCATATATTGGCATGAAAATCAACATACATGCATACCATAATTTTTGCTAAGCTAAAATATGCATAAAATCAACATAAATCAACACAAATCATTAACAAAAATACCTAAAAAAATGCAAACATGAAAATAATAATATTTCTACCTAAATCAATGAAAATAACAAAACAAAAATTTTTGCGGGCTAGGTACTGATCATTATGGGCTAGTCGTGATCAGATGCCTAATGAAAATGATATCTTGAGTTATGAAAATTAAGATGCCGATTTTATGGTCTACGAGGTTTAAAATTTCGTTGGTTAGGTTTGAGAGTTGGTCATGTATGGGAAAGGATTAACACCTTTACAACGCCCGAAATCAGTATTTGCTAACCATATTTTACTTTTATTTTAATTTTAAAAAATCCACAATATCATTATTTCAATATAACCCTTTTTAAATGCATGAATTTTTGTGAAAAATTTTAAACAATGTATTCATCTTGTAGGTGTAGGGAACATAAGGATTTTTGATGAAATGATATTCGAATTTATTTTTGAAAATTTGCATATTTTGTGTCAAGCACTAGAGAGATACTGACATGGAACATTGCCTTGTAATTTTTGAAAGCAATTTGAAAATATAAATGCCAAGTAGACACCATAAAAGGGAAACATGTTAGTACGACAAAAAAGTATAAAATATTGCCTAGAAATAAACACATAAAATGGCATGAAAAGAAGGGATGATTAGAATGTATCTCATAATTATCTTCGACTATTGAGGAATAACTACGATGACAATTTGAGATGCATTTCAATTCAATAGTCACTTGAAGTATAAAAAAGTATTTTGATTAGTAAGCTTGAGGATGTTTAGGAGAGGGAATTTGGATTTTGAGTGAAGTTTGAAAAGTGGGGTTGGAGTATACCTTCGAAAAAGTGAGGTTGAAGTATCCTTAATGGTGAATGTTTTTTATATTTTTCAAATAAGGTTTTGGTTAAAAGGTTTAAGGGAGAGAAAATTTAGTTTTCGAGTCAAAAACAAGGATAAAGTATCCCTTCAAAAAGATGGGGTTTGAGTATCCTTATTGATGAAATTTTAGATATTTATGGAAAAAAAGAATATTTTGAGTGAAAAAGATATTTTGAAAATAGAAACTAAGAATTTGAATAAAATTTTCATTTTTGTTTTAGCCTTGATTTAAGCCTAAAGGGCTTATGTTGTAGTACATGACTCCATGGAAGCAACTAGATGCATTTTGAAACGTTCCAATGTCTCAATAAAGGTGATTCTAAAAATTGGTTTAATTTTAATTCTAAAAATAAGGGAAGCATCATGCCATCTCCCTTATTGAATTTATTTCAAGTTTATCTAAAGGCATTAAGGAGTGAATGAAATACTGTTGGAAAGGTAACTCAATAAGGATTAATATAAACATATTCCAAAAATATTAGAAAATTGCTTTCTAAGTGGAGTTAATTTTTGAAGTTGGGTTTGTTTCAGCACTGGTAGCATGTGTAGGGGAAAAGGCATAATAGATTTTGAAAAATCATCCCGGACTTGTTTGAGATGTTAAATTGCAAATTTCATGAAATATTTAGGAAAATATTTTAAAAATTTGAAAAACTAGTCTAATGCGTTGGATGGCCCAAACAAAATGCAATTCGTTGGTAGCGAAGGTTCAAAAAATCATAATTCCCTCATCTAGAATGATCTAAGGGTAAATAAGGTGCTGTTGGAAAGGTAATTTGATGCCATTTAAGGAAAATATCAAAAAATTTCATAAAATATTTTAAAGCACAAAATATTTTTTCAAATTTAGGCTACAGCACTACCAGAGTGATAAAATGGGAATTTATGTTTTGTTTTTAGGTTTCTTGGTATTGGACTGGGCCATGGATATCCAAACATCTGTAACAAAAAAAAAGGTGACATGGGCATTGCAAGTTCATTCCATAATCCTGGAGTAGTTTGGGACAATGAACAACCCATTAACCATGCCATAAACAAGTATGTCAAACTTAAGATCAAGGCATGAACTTTTTAACAAATAAAAGGTTGCTTTTCTTTTTAAAGCCAATATTTTTGAACTCATTAAACCATGAATTCAAACATGGAAAGCTTGATTTCTCCTTAAGATTGGAAAGCTAATTTAGTGAAAACATTAAATCCATGCTAGTCTCTATTTATTGAATTTAGCATAAACTTGGTTTTTTTTTTTTGAAAATTTGATTTTTACAGTAAACAAACAAACACCTTGACAAATATGTTTTGAACCAAAGGAGATTTAGATGAAAATAAACATGGGTGACACATTCAAACAAACAAAGATGACCTTTTAGCATAGAAAAAATGACTAAAATGCTAGAAAATGAGTATGAATATCCAGGGACATAAAAGTTTCATGAATGACATCATAAATCATGCTATGGAGGTGATATGAACGTGTATGAACAAGGAAAATGCTGCTAGAACTTTCAAGATGGCACTTTTATCCTATAAACCTATCGAACTACAAGAAAATACAGGAATATGCATAGAGTATAGTGGGATGAGCATTCGAGCAAAAGTTGAGCATGTGAAGATGAAAAGAACATATCAAAAATGCATGAATAAGGGCTATTTGATAGCAAAATGAAGAAAAGCATGTTTGGTCACTTATGTAACTTCAAAGCATAAAAAAAATTATCAAGGTCCTAAAACTACCATAACCAAGGGCATAATAATGCATGAGAGTTCTAGGATAGTCATGTCTGATGAATGACTTACTAAAATGATGCAAATGTAAAAAATAAAAAATAAATTAAGCAAGT
Source organism: Adansonia gregorii (assembly GCA_038382025.1). NCBI lineage: Eukaryota > Viridiplantae > Streptophyta > Magnoliopsida > Malvales > Malvaceae > Adansonia > Adansonia gregorii. The sequence continues at coordinate 24,734 of JBBYHO010162858.1, read as the reverse complement.
TTGAGAAAATATACCAAAAAGCTTTGAACTTTCACCTCTACTTAGAGTAGTAGCTCTATGCTCAGTCTTTTCCCTTTCTTTGTTATTGGTTAGCAAAAAAAAGATGAAAAAAGAAGAGCTTTTGGTTATGGTCTAAATGAGAGAGAGTTTTGAAGGGTTAAAGAAAGGAAATAAAGGGCTTTTTGGAGGTTTTTTTGAAAGAAGAAGGAAGAGCTATAGGAATAAGAAAGTGTTTTCAATGTAATAATGATCAATGTGTTTCTTGAGTGTTTGACAAGTGTGTGCCAAGTTTGTTGTTAGTATTTTTGCTAAGCCAAAATTGGGTCCTTTATATAGAGTATGTTTAGCCAATGTTTGTAAGCCCAAAGTAAAGGCATTGTAGGATTTTCCTTCACGTACTAGGGGATAACTCCAAGTACTATGCTCATTGTCTTTCTTTCCATTGGTTTGACATGTATAGTAATGGAGCAACAGGGTTGAAAAGGTCTACAACATGGAGAAATACCAAACATGCTGGCAAATAAACCATGTTATCCATGAAAATATCATATTTTGAATGATTTTGGGCCTTAAAAATTTGTTAAACCCATCATAAGCCCAATGTTGAGGCCTATATGAATTTTGATTACTTTTGGTGCCAAAAATATAGCTAAGTTAGATTTTAAGATCAATAATGTTGAAAAATGCTATAAATTAGGTAATTTTGCCTAGATGTATCGATACATTGCATATTTATCAAAAAATTTAGGCAAAAAGATTTACAACGTATCAATATATTTTGTCCAAAAATTGAATTTTAGCTACTGCCAAACCTTATATCGAAGGACATTTAACCAACATATTGATACATCAAGCAAATGTATCAATACAAGCCTCATTGTATCAATACAACTAATGAAATTTTGAATTTTGATAATGTAAGGGCCTTGTGTCGATACATAATGGCTATGTGTCGATACATGCATGTAAATTTGTGAAATTTATGTACCTTGAACTCTTTAAAAGATTGGGAATAGATCCATGCTTATCTAAATGATTCTGATGATGCCTTAAATGAAGACCTTTGATACCTCAAATATTGGCCTGAGTAAAATGGGTGTCTACAAGTATGAACCCTTACATGTTTACTCCATAATTGTATTGCCTTGGCCAAAGTCTTTGATTTAACATGGGCCAAGAACAATGAGGACATGTCCCCTTAAATCACTTAGGGTGATGAGTCTTTTCTAACCATTCATTCACTTTTAGTATGCTTCTAATCATACTTGAACCACCCTTATTTGGTATTCATCTATTGTGAAAAAGTTTGCAGTGATCTCCAAGTATGATAATTCACATATAAGGTGGCTTAATGTCACAAGTCCAAAAATCACTTACATTACTGACACGTGAGAGTATTTTCATAGACACTTGAGTAAAATACCAAATGGAACTCTTATAGCAAGTCATTTTCAGTGAGCTTGTTACCATAATGAGCACCCATATGATGTCCTCTAGTAGCTTTATACTTTAACTTATCAGATAAGCTACATGCATCCTAAGCATGAGAGCTTACTTATGCAAGGCTTTGTGCATTATCAATGCCTTAACAATATGATGACTAAGAAAGTTTTTTAGAAACATGAATTTAATGCATAGGGATCTCATAATTGTAACTCTTTACAATTCCCTTGCAAAGCTAATATGCTTCACAGGCTTTGGCTATATAAGATGTAAATTACTAACATGTATCAACCTTACAAATAAAAAAATACCTTATATTAAATTAAACAAATATAATGAATGCTACACGAATTAACTAATAGCTAGTATTTTACAATCAAATCTAATTAGCTTGCAGAGCTCACTCTAATAATCTTCTATCAGTATGTACCTCTTTTCGTAATTGGAAAAAAACATGTGTGACTTAAAAATGGCATATGGTAATGCTATGTTGGTTAGAGCCATTGGGTTATCCCTTGATTGGGATCTAAATTAGGCACAATAATATGAAGGGAAGAAAAATCATATCCAACTAGTCTCAGAAGGTTATTGCAAAGTGGCCATGAATTTGGAGCCATGACTATCATTTTAGGCTAGGCATGTTCATATGCCTATTGAAAACAATGTTTTGATTCATGAAACTTGAAACATCAATTTTAAGGTCTGCAAGGTCTAGAAATTCATTGATTGGGTTTGAGAGTTTGTTATGTGTGAGGAAAGATTAGCCCCTCAAGATGCATGAAATCGATACCCACTAACCATATCTCGTGAACCTAATTGAAGAATCCTTAGACCTTGTAAACCTTGATTTAATGTTTTAAGTTTTGTGACTTGAAACATTGTTTTCAATAGGCATTTGATCATGCCTAGATCAAAATAATTGGTAGTGACTCCAAATTTATGACCATTTTATGGTAACCTTTAGAAACTAGTTGGATGAATGATTTGCTCTACGGTCTTTCTTCCTTTCATATTATTATGCCTAATTCAGATTTCAATTAAGGGGTAACCTAAGGCTCAAATCAACATAACCACACTATATGCCATTTTTCAGTTATGTGTGCTTCCTTTGAATTTTGAAAAAGGGTATGTAGCTGTAGCTTGGTGACTCTACTAAGGACTTAGAGAGTTCGGCCTACAATTAGCTATGTCTCACTCAATTCTTGGTTTCTCTGATTTCTATCATTATTTAAATATAATCCTATTTTATCTTTATCTTTTAACCCTTTTACCTTTCGAGGTTTTGTTTTATGATTGTCAGGGACTACTTGTTCCCACATAAATATTGATTCAAATAAGTATTCTAATAAAGGGGTAAAACAAAAGGTTTGATTGTTTCTGCAAGACACTTTGTGCACATACATCTACATTAGATTTCCATCAAACTCAATGGTAAGATTAACATCCTAATTATTTGAAGCAAGTGAACTATCTGCTTTTGTGAGTACCCCTCTATATAGGCATAGCAAAATCTTTTAAGGTGTAAATTACTTATGTCTCTCATGAATACTCCTCTATATTTGCATAAGAAAACATATTGATTGAATTAGGCCCATTCTACCAAACTCATGAAAGTCTAGGATCAAGGTGCCTTAGCTTTCTTTATTGGATGAAAAAACAATTCAGATACCAATTTAAGTGTAAACTTAAACCCATATAGTAAACTTCATAAGCTAAACCTTGTTAAACCATATTGGAGTGTTGTTAGAATAACATAAAAAATAAGGTCACTTGGGGAAACACTTCTTACCTTTACTCTTATACACCATGATTAAATAGGCAATAATGGATAAACATTATTGCCAGCATTTGTCATTTTATTTCATGATTATTTTTTGAGCCATGCTATTATGCTCGACAGCTAACCTTCTTTAATAAGTGAGTGATGATAAGAGAATGCCATTGCCTACAATGCCCTATGTCATCCTAAGTGAGTCATATCTAACCTGAATAAACCATCATGCTATCCAAACAATTGCTTAACATGTACTTGTCATAGATGGTGATGGACGATCGCCACTTAGTCAGTTAGTTTTATCCCCATAAGGCATCGCGTCACTTTGTTAAAGACAATTTTTTCAAAACTAGACATGCCATTATGTTGTCCTTTTACTATCACAACATTCGTAATTGTCATGTTCGCTTCTATGCATAGTATTGCCTATTGTCGGGGCACATTTTTTGGTACATTTTTTTACTAATATTCTTTTATTTCCTTATTCTGATGCTTATTATTTTGTATGGTCACTAACTCACCTCCCTTTTGCTTTTCTATTTGATGCATGCATCATTTTATCATAATCATCTTTATTATGAAACAATTAGTTAATGGTTCAATGTTCAACAAGGGGTGTCTGTCGTGGGGCAACAATCCATTTTTGATCGGTAGCCTTTTAAAGAAATTTGAGCATGGTTGGAGTGCTGAAGTGTGAAGATAGAGATGTTCTCAAACCTAAGTATGTCTCAACAATGTCTCAACAATGCATGAAAAGGTCAAGATAGGGCACCATTAGAATGATTGGCAAGATTTAAAGCATTTATGGAACAGTTGAAGCAATACCTAAGGAGAATCATTCACGAAAAAGTATGGGGACAGAACTTTTACTCTAGGTCCATTTGGAAGTTGGCTTGTTGTGAGCAGCATCCTAGCTCTAGACTCTGGCCTATTAATGCTTCATTTTTAATCGCAAGGATTTGGATGCCATATGTGATGAATATACTACATTACTCAACATTGAAAAAGCCAAGACTAACAAAATATACTATAAGCCTTTGCAACCTCTAACCTTTAAGAAAGGATTAGCTTAGATTTTCGAGCAACTGAATCCTTAACGAGAGTTATATCAAGACAAAGGGGAATAGTGAGTTCATATATGGACCAGTTTAAAGGAAGTAATGGAGAATAATATTGACATTCGAAAAATTCAAGATATATATGCATTAGTGATATATGGTCTGGTCATATTTTCAAAAACATTAGGCTATGTTAGGGGGATAATAACAAATCTTTTTTTGTGATTAGGCTACAACATTAATCATGCACCAGCAAGAAAATAAGGATGAGCAATTTCATTTAATATGCGTTGCTTCTTCACATTGGCTCGTCATCCACTTTGCCTTGAAATAAAGAGAATGTTATACAATTTCTTGCCTAACTTTAGCGTATCTCTAAGGTCTTTGAAAAAGAATGGCCTCAAGATAAGTCCAAGGAGCCAGGGGTCCAAAAATTCAAAAATCTCAAAAAGAAAGAGGTGGCAGGGAAGCCTTTTGGCTTTCACCATAGATAATCATATACCAATATAGAGATTACAATTGTGTGTCACATACGGGATTATAGGGAAGCACTAGCTACACACCTATCCCAGTCCTAAGACAATTTCAGTGCCAATAATTCATCCTTTTCATTCAAGGCCTTGAGTAGTAGGATTTTAATTATGGCGAGCCTGATTACAAGTAAAAAGTCTAGTTAGCATTCCATGCTTGGAGATAAACCTAGTGTATAAAGAGGTATTGGAAAATAAATAGTATGACTCTAGGATATGATGAGTGAAAAAACTGTTGCATCAATGATGCCTTACCCTTATTTGGTTTTGGAACATCATAAGTATTAGTTGTTGAATTTCCCTTTTAGATCGAATTGATTAAATGTAAGTTTAAACAAGAAAAGCCAACCGTCACCAAGAAAATCACTTGTTTAAAGGAAGAAAAGAGTCAATTAGAAATAGATCTAATCTCTAGGATGGCGAAATGAACATTACTTGTTTAAAGGAAGAAAAGAGTCAATTAGAAATAGACCTAATCTCTAGGATGGTGAAATGAACCGAGTTGTTAAAAGGGAAAACTACTTTAAAGAAGATCTTGAAAGTCTAACAAAAAACTATATGGCACTTAGTAAAGCAAGCAAGTCTCAACGCCTTGGTAAGTCATTAGCAAAGTGGGAGATAGAAGCTGCTACCTTCAAAAAAGAGTTGCATCAATGGAAAGAAGAGGCCAGGTCACCAGGGAAAAGCTTGCTATAACCTATACCTTTATATCAATTTACCAAAGGAAAAATATATGAGTAAAAGTTCAAGTTAAAAGTAAAATAGGCTAAGAATAACACTCTAACAGTTAGAATTCAAGATTTAGAGCATTCCCTACAAGCTCACCAAGGCCAAGTTGATGAATTAGGAAGAGCCTCCGAATAGAGGGAGCAAGATGTTATAGATGGTTGATTAGGCATGCCAAAATTATCAAAAGCAGATTTTGGTGGCCTAGTTAAAGGCTAAGTACATGATGGATGTGGCTTAATCCTTAACACATGACATCCTACTCATCGGAGCCAATAAATAAAAATTATTGTATTTCTTGGAACATGTGATTAAGCAATGTAACCTTGTTAGGCATTTTTTACTGTAAACATGTGTAGTTGGGATATTATATTGCTTTAATGGAAGACGTTATAGGTAAACCTATTGCATACTCACTATCATCTCATCAAATATGCTTATGACACATTATAAAAGTCAAATCCAATAATAATATAAAATAAAGGTGCTTTAAAATATGAAACCTATAGTTCACTATTGGTATAACACTCACAATCATCGAAAAGGCATGGAAAATGATCACCAAGCCTACATTGAATGATTTAAGCTCATTTATAAAGAGTCTCAAGAGCAATCACTCTATAAAAATGAAGAATTCTAGGCTCAAATTATGGAAAAAACTAAGCTATTATCTAAGGCTTTCAAAGAAAATGGTAAACAAGCATCGTCGATATGGAAAAAGAATCAGCTAATCCTAAGAGCAACTTGAATGGTGTTATTAAAGCCATCAATGCTCAAGAAGAGGCATTACACAAACAAAATCCTCTAACAGCAATGATCCTATCAACTCAACCATTCATTTACATTAACCAAGCAATAGTACCCTATCTAGTTTAAGGATTTCTAAGTGTAGGCTCTTTACTAGAAAGATATATAGTCCTAGATCTAGACGAGCAAGCAAAACAAGAAAGAGCAAAGAGGTTTTCAAAAAATGATGAAGACTTAAACAAGTATTAGTGACTCAAAAAGCATTTTTAGGATATCAAAAAAAGTGACAAATTTACAATTATAGATGCTAAATCTTTGGGATTGGTTTTTCATCTTGTTATCCTACCCAAATTCAAAGTGTCAAATTTTGAAAAGTATAATGGGACTATAGACCTCGACGCCCACCTTCAAATGTATTGCTACAACATGGCAAGATAAAAAGAGAATGAGAAACTATTAATTCAATGCTTCTAGGATAGCCTAACTAAGGTAGCCATTCGTTGGTATATAAGGCTTAATCCCGTAGAATTTAGACATAGGTAGATCTGGCTCATGCTTTCCTTGATCAATATGAGCATGTATCTGACTAGGCCCTGGATCATTTATCCCTTGTGAATATGGAAAAGAAAGCCTCTAAGAACTTCAGGTAGTATGCTTAAAGGTGGAAAAAAAGTAGCCCAAGTTCACCTTTTTTTTACTTTAAAAAAAATAACATCATGTTTATCAATACCCTACGAGCTTCTTACTATGATAGGTTGGTGCGAAAGACCGTGAAAAATTTTGCTAACATGGTTATATCGAGTGAAATGATTGATAATGCTACCAAAAGTGGCAAGATGTCCATCGAAAAACCATTCGGGTTAATCAAAAACTTAATAGATATGGCTAAAAAGAAGGAGGTGAATACTGTTAGCAAAAGTCATGTTAAGTTCACTCAAAATCTACATCCTGCAGAGTATGTACTTCCTAAACATGCTATATTCGAGTTTTAACCCTTACTCACTAGTGCCATAATTAGTTAATTCCAATGGGTTTGCTCCAAAAATAAGTTTCGCGCCAAATCTCATTCAAAACATTGCTCAGAATGCACAACCCCATAATTTGAACAATGCAAGAGCTCCAAATAATCAACAAGCACCTCTAGAAAGGGAACATTTTAAGCCACTTCCTTACTCTTACAAAGAGATATATTTTCATCTATTAGCGGGTCAGCTAGTGGTCCTAGTATTCATAAACCCAAGATCACCTTTATATCCTAAATGGTACATGAGAATGCCTATTATGAGTACTATTCCATAGCATAAGGTCACTTTATTAAGAATTGTATATCATTCAAGAGAACTATGTAAATCGAGATAGAAAAGGGTGTGATCAAGGTCAAAAAAAAGGCTCGGACCTAATGTTAGAACCAATCCACTTCTTAGCCATATAGAACCAAAAGTGAATATGGTGATTGATGGGAAAAGTTGCTGGGTCAAAAAAAACATTAAAGAAGTTAAAACACTAATAAACAAGGAATGACCAGCTTTTATAAAGGTTGGAATATTGTTGGGTGTCAAAAACTAGAGTAAAAAAATCTTTGAACCATTTTGCTGCCAATGCAACCGAGAGGGCATATTTTACAACACTGCCCATTATTCCTAGTCCAAAAGATGATGGCCAGATTCGAAATTATGTTTTATGAAGAGCGGGACAAATACATTAGTCTCTCTATTAATGCCATGGATGAGAAGAGACCTGCCACCAACTGGGTTTCATAATGTTTCTCTCTTATAAGCATGGAAAAGAGCGCTGATGAAAGCTTTAAGTAGTACACTCAAAAATGGATGTAAAAGGCCACTCAGATTCACTCCATATTGACAAAGAAAGAGATGACTATTAGATTCATCAGCTTATTACAAGCCTCTTATTATGAGAACATAGAAAAAAACATCCCGAAGAATTTTGCAAATGTAGTCATATTGTGTGGAATGATCGATAAGGCCATTAAAAGTGACTCAACAAAAGAAATACCTTTAAGAGCTAATGAAAAAAATTTAAGGCTAAACGATGGCCAAAATTTTATGTTTGAACCAGCTTATTTGAAGCTTATACAAAATCAAATGCAAATGGAATGAGTATTGAAGATAACTATGATATCATAAAGAGCATAAAGGAAGTCAAGATGTTAATGAATCTAGTTTGGCAAATTCAAGTGCAAGCTGAATTGGTTAACAATGCTAAAAAGATTAAAGAATGAGCAATGACTTTTATTATTTCCATACTATTTGCGATCACATTCTTTAAGCATCTAAACGGTTCCATGCTATGGTTTAAAAAATATTGAATAAGGATAACATTGAATTCTATAATAAAAAGTAAGCCTCATATATCATGTTAGCAAATATGATACCATCTATCTACACCATAAAAAGAGATGAGAAAAATCTTCTTTACAAGGTGGCAAGGCCATTGGTCTTATTTGATAACCGACCAAGTATCAAAGCTACCCGTTTCCCTTATTAAAAAAACAAGATGGTTCCCTGGAAATATGGAAACAAAACTTTAATCATTAAAGAATCTAGTCAACAAGCAACAAACATTAACCTATAAGGAGTAGACCATTTAACTTAGAGTGGTAGATGTTATTCCTCAATTGCATCAACAAGTGAAACTCAATAAAAGAACACTAGTACTATTCTTCAAGCATCGAAGTCTATAACAAAGAATAAGATTTGATAGCTATCAAGGAGCCAGTAAGTAAAAAAGAAGCCACTGAATTCCTTAAGTTCATCAAGCACAATGAATACAGCATTGTTGGTTAGTTAAAAAAGCAACCTACCAAGATATCTATGTTATCATTACTATTAAACTTCAAAGTTCATAGGAATGCTCTTCTCAAGGTCTTGAATAAAGCATAAGTCTCTCTTGATATCCCGTTAGGCTAGTAAGACTGCCTAATAAGAAATAGCACTATCCATAACTATATATCTTTTAGCGATGATAAAATTTTTCATAAAAAAAGAGGAAATATAAAACACTTTACATCACCATATACTATAAAGGCAACATGTTACCCTAGATGCTCATTGATAATAGGTCAACGCTGAATGTAATGCCAATATCATGCTTGAAGAAGCTCTCCATTAACAGGTTTCATATCTCAAATAGTTGCATAGTTATGTAAGCATTTCATGGAACTTATAAAAATGTCATGGGACATATTACCATTCCAATCCAAATTGGCCCATGCACTTATAAAGTAGACTTTCGTGTGATGGACATTACTCTATCATATAACTACTTGCTAAGAAGGCCTTGGATTCATTATGCGAGGGCAGTACCATCATCACTACATCAAAAGTTGAAATTCATCATTGAAAATAAAAGTTGTCACTATCAGAGGAGAGGAAGATATTATTGTTACAACCTTAACTAATGCCCTATATATTGAACTAGGTAAGGACATTCTGAAATCCTTGTTTCAGTCCTTTAAGTTTGTCAATGCCACTTATGTCAAGAACGGGTTGCTAATAGTTGAGCCTCACTTATCATAGAGTACTTATATGAGTCTAAAGTTAGCTGCCAGTAAACGCATTTAGGCTAGAAAGGGACTCAAAAAACATCTTCGAGGAATTGATAGATCCTTAAAAGTTATTTATTAGATCAATAAAATAGGATTAGGGTTTAAGCTCAATGCATAACAGAAAAGAACACAAGCCTAAAAACCTAAAAAAATATGGCCCATCTGTTAGGACAAGACTTGGGGTAGGAATCAATGATATTTCTACTTAGAAAATTTCTGTCCAAGAGGATATGTGAATGTCAACTCTAAAAATGTTGCATTTTTACTGAACAAGGCATTTGGGGATCTCTCCATCAATGCAACCAATAAGCTAAAGACATTAACAACAGATTGGGAGACTAGTTTATGCTTTCCAAGATTTATTCTAAGTATTTGGACTAAAACCCAGATTCTTATATTGTTCAAGTTTGTTTCAAGGTAATGTTATGAACAAAACCTGCATGCTACTACCTAAGAGCATTCTAAAATCCTTTGTATAGGCATTCTTTTATTAAGTATTATCAATGAAAATAACTAAGCATTATGCATTTTATCTTTTGTGTCTTTTTTATAGTTTTTACCAGTTCTTAGACCTTTCTCTACATATTTTCTGCCTATATTGTTCTTTTTCCATATTTTGAGGTACTTGGATGAAAATGACATGAATATTGGATTTTGGATATCAATTTTGAGTAGCTAATTTGCATCAATGAAGTCAAGCTGGAAAGGCAAGATTTCTTAAAGTGGCTAAATATCTTGAGTAGGTAATATAGTACCAGTCTTTAAAAATGATGGTTAGGGGTGGATGTGTGTAGACTATAAAGATCTGAATCAAGCTAGCATAAAAGACAATTTCCTTTTGCTTCACATCAATGCCCTAGTAGACAACATCACCAAAAATGCATTATTTTCCATCATGGATGAATTTTTAGGTTACAACCAGATTAAAATGGCAGTTGAGGACATGGAGAATACCACTTTTATGACCATGTGAGGTAATTTTTGCTATACACCAATGCCCTTCAAGCTCAAGAATGCCAGGGCAACTAATCAAGGGGTAATGTAACAGCATTCCATTATCTAATGCACAAAGAAATAGAGGTCTATGTGGACAATATGATCGCCAAATCACTAAAGGAGAATGAACACGTTGCCAACTTTCAAAAACTCTTCAAATGGCTTTATAAATACCAGCTCAAGTTAAACCTTGCAAAATGCATATTCAATGTCATATCTGGCAAGCTATTGGGCTTCATTGTAAGCGATAAGGAATATAAGTGAATCTTAAGAAAGCCAAGGCCATTCAAAACCAGTTATCACCTTAAACTCAAAAGAAAAAGTAAAGAATTTCTTAGAAAGGTTGAACTACAAAGCCTGATTTATATCTCATCTATGGATAAATACGATCTAATATTTTGGGCACTTAAAAAACATAATCGTAAAAAATAAAATGTGCTAGAAAGCTTTCGATAAAGTCAACCACTACCTTTTAAACCCACCAGTACTTGCAGCTTCAGTCCTTAGTTGATCTTGAATCCTATATATATCGATTTTCAAAAGTTTATGGGTTATGTATTAGGTCAACATGATGAGTAAGGTAAGAGGAATAGGTTATATACTATTTGAGCAAAAAATTCACCAAATATTAAAATAACTACTCAACAATAAAGAAGTTAAATTGTGCTTTGGCCTAAATAGCCTAAAGGTTAAGGCAACACATGCTATATCATACTATATCGTTGATCACCAAACTCGATCTGATCAAGTATTTGTGTAAGGCCCTTACCTTGTCAAGATAATTAGCCAAGTGGTAAGTCTTGTTCTTCAAGTATGATATCATGTACATGAACCGCAAAGCCATAGGGTAGCACAATAGCAGACTTCGTGGCAAGCTGAGCAATAGATAAGTATTAACCTTTAGACTTTAAATTTCCTAACGAAGACTTGATGGGCATATCCAAGGTAGAAGACATTTTCAATAGTAATTCATTTTAGATAATGTATTTTGATGGAGATTCAAATGCATTAGGGCATGGAATCAGGGCAATTCTTATCTCACCTGATGGAACATTCACGACAAGATTAAACTTCAATTGTACCAATAATATAGTTGAATATGAAGCCTACATCATGGGACTCCAAGCTGTCATTAAAAGAGGCATCAAGACTCTGTAAGTATTTAGAGATTCGACCTTAGCCATTTACCAACTGAAAAGAGAATGGTAAATGTGCAATGCTAAACTCATTCATGATAGGAAGCTAATCTCAAAACTTAGAAAAGAATTAATGATATTAGCTTTCAGCACTTACATCAGGAAGAGAACCAAATAGTAGATGCCTCAGCCATATTGTCATCCATGTTTAAAGTTAATTGAGAATTAAATGTTGCTTCTATTCAAATAAGCATTTTTACAACCTTAGTTCATTGTCATGGTATCATGACATCTTTTGGTACGTCAAAGATCATCAATACCTCAAATATGCTACTGAAATTGACAAGAGAACCATCCAAAGAATAGCTACAAGCTCTATTTTGGATGGTGGAATTTTGTACTAGAAAGGCTAGGATTAAGTACTGTTGTGGTGCGCAGATGCATACAAAGCCAAAAAAGTTTTGAAAAAGTCTATGAAGGAATTTGTAGTGAACATGACAATGGCAAAACAAGTCACATGATCAGGCTATTATTGGTTAACTTTTAAGAAGGATTGCATTAATCATACTTGAAAGTGCCTTAAGTGCCAAATCTACAAAGACGAAACCCATATCCCACCATCACTTTTGCATTTTATGATAACCCAATGGAATTTTTCTATGTGGGGCATAGACATGATCAAGCAAATCATCCCTCAAGATTATAACAAGCATTGCTTTATTTTGGTTGCTATTGATTATTTCACCAAATAGGTAGACAGAGCTTTTTAGCCAATGTTACTAAATCCATTATGTGTAAATTTGTGAAACAAGATATCATCTGCAGATATAGGCTTCCCAAACAAATCATCATACAAAATGCGCTCAACTTGAAAAACAAGATGATGCAAGCAATCTGTTCTTAATTTGAAACTCATTATCATAACTTAATGCCTTACCATGCAAAAATTAATGGGACAGTCGAAGCAGCCAACAAAAATATTAGGAAAATAGTCAAAAAGATGATTGAAACATATAAAGATTGGCATGAAATTGTCTTTTTCACTGAAGGCCTATTGCATAACAGTCTAAACTTTTAGGCTGCTACTCTATTTTTTTTAGTTTACAACATAGAGGCTATTCTACCTCTAGAGGATAAAATACCCTCACCTAGAGTCTTGATAGAATCATAACTTGAAGAAGTTGAATAAGTTAAAAATCAATATGAATAGCTTAATCTCATCAAAAAGAAAAGAGTAAAAGCCATTTGTAATAGACAGATGTAAAAGCCATCTGTAATAGACAGATGTATTAAAAATGCATGATGAGAGCCCATAATAAAAAGGTCCATCCATTAATTCTGAAAAGGTGACCTAGTATGCAAACAAATCCTTTCTATTCATAAAGATGCTTAAGTAAAATGGACTATAAATTGGGAAAAACCATATACGATAAAACATGTATTTTTTGGAGAAGCCCTTATATTAACTAAAATGGATGGCTTTGCATAATCTTATAAATTCCAACTCCGCCAAGAAATACTATGCCTGAAAGGATTCTAGGATAACAACCTGAAAGAGCATCATATCTTTCTTCTTTAAAAAAAATATAAAAAGAAAAGAAAAGAAAGCATCTAGGAAAATAAAACAGTTTAGGTTAAAAACCAAAAAAGCAAGCATAAGCGACCAAATTAAATTTGGATCTACCTTCTTTGACCAAAGCACTAAATCATAACCTAACCCACCTATTTTATGCCAAAATACTCTACTGGATCTCATTCTTACCCATGCTTGGAAAAAAAAAATGGTGTTTACGTAACCTTGGGTAACCATTCCACCATGATGCAATCCAAAGAATCTCCTCATAAATCGAACAACACTAAAAAGATTGACCGCTTCAAAAAGTCTTCAAAAATACTCAATGGAATATTCATTTTATCAACATTAGGGGTTCAGCAACCAAAAAACCACTCTTAACTTTGTTGCATCTTAAAATCTTATAAGATATTAAAATTTGTCATAACTTGTACCTTCTTTCTTTTGAATGAAATACAATCACTTAATTCCTCGTAAAGTCCTTTTATAATTCTTGCATCCCATGTTGGATTATGTTTGTCATTTAATTGATAATGTTTGATAAATGAATAAAACTAATAACTAGATTTCCTAGCATTACTTTGAAAGATGAAACTTTGCAGGAATTTTGTTTCATAACTAAAGATCCAGAATGAAACTTGGAACCATAGTTGACCTTTCCCTAAAGACCTTTACATCTTAAAAATATGTTCAAAACATTTTCCCCAATAAACCTATCATCAAAACAATCAAAGTTCAGATCAGTCCACAAAAAAAGACACCCTCTTAATCAAGATTGATAGGATAAATCTTTCATACTTACTAGCGAACTCAACTCAATAAAAGTCTCCAAACACAAGCCATTCAAGCTTATGGCTTTTCCTTACAATCATGGGCCATCTATACTTTCTAAAAGCAACCTGAACATTTAAAACCCTTTGGAAATATAGAACAAGGTTAGTGAATCCCAAGAAAAAAGATCACCTTATCAAACTTATTAAAGAACAAATGACTAAAAAAGACAAAACCATTCATCAGATTAGGATTTAAAATTATCACCTTTGCATCACTTAAACATCCATTTTCATCCGTATGTATCATTCAAATAGTAATTAGCATCCTTTAGGTGCAAACTTTTACTCATAAAAATCAAACCAATAAAGAATTTCTAGTACAGTTTTGGAAAGCCCCAAAAGGCTCCATGTAAAAATCCTTAACCTTATGAGCTCATAAATCAAAAAGTCATTTAGGAAAGGTACCTAAACTCACATCTTTTAGTCCACAAAGGGTTTGACACTTTTTTCTTTTAGTCAATAAAGAGTTGGATGCCTTTTTTATTTTAGTCAACAAAGAGGTGGACACTTTTTTCTTTCCATAAAGAGTTAGATGCCTTTTTTCTTTCAGTCCATAAAAGGCTAGATGTCTTTTTTTCAATCCATAAAGAGCTCAATGCCTATTTTCCTTTCAATCCAAAAAAAGCTAGATGCCTTTTCCTCTTAGTCTACAAAGAGCTAGGCATATTTTTCCTTTTAATCCATAAAGGGCTGGACGTCTTTTTTCTCTTTAGTCCACAAAGAACTAGACATCTTTTCCTTTTAGTCCATAAAAAGTTGGACCTCTTTTCCCCTTTTTAGTCCATAAAGAGTTAGACATTTTATTTAGTTTACAAAGAACTAGATGCCTTTTTCCCTTTTAGTTCATAAAAAGCTGAACATATTTTTTTCTTTTAGTCCATAAAAGCTGGATGCCTTTTCCCTTTTAGTCCATAAAGAGCTAGACATCTATTCCCTTTTAGTCCACAAAGAGTTGGACACTTTTTTCCTTTTAATCCACATAGAGCTTGGCATCTTGTCTTCCTTAGTCTATAAAAAACCAGATGCTAGTCGAGTCTTTCTGCAAAAAGCTAGGCAAAAATCGAGCTTGTCCATAAAGAGCTAAATGTTAGTTAAGTCTGTTTACAAAAAATCAAGAACTAATCGAGTTTATTCGCAAAGAATAAAAAACCAGTCGAGTCTATCCATAAAGTAAGCACTTGTTGAGTCAAAAGTCCATATTAACTAGCATTAATTTAGAGGGTTAAATCTTAAAAAAACTAAAAGCCTTGTAAAGAGGTTAAAGCCTGCAAAAACTCAATTAGACTTTTATCAAAGTTATCGTTAATATATTATACTTGGCCACAAATATTGACACAATGTAGTTTGTATCGATACTAAGAATAAAAAATATTTTTAGTCTTGAGACATGAAGATCTTTATCAATAGTACAAAGGCTTGTATCGTTATTCTTGCTTGTGTCTCAATCCATTTGGCCAAAAATCATGATTTTAGCTATTGCAAAAGTTTGTATTGACACAAACATGCTGAGTATCAATACCACACCTTAGGTATGATACCAAACCTTCTTGTATTGATACTACTTGTAAAATTCTGAATTCTTGGTGATATGAAAGCTTGACATCAATACTTGTGCACTAATGTGACTTGCATGTACTTTAGACTTTCTAAATACCTTACCTTGGTCAAAAATAAGGGGAAACTGACCCTTGCTCATCTGAATGACTCTAATGATAATGACTTCCGATACCTTGGGTGATGGCCTAAAAAAATAGGGTATCTATGTCTCCTATTAGCACTAAAGCCAAGCGCTTATACATCTAAGCCCTATACTCTCCATATGGCACTTGTGTTTCTACTAGGGTAAACCTAAGTGAAAGGATCAACTACATTGTCCTTAATAGGTACTTATTCCATACTAACATTATGTTTTTCTATTATGTCTCTAATGATATAATATTCCTGTAATAAGTGTTTGGATTTATAAGAAGACCTTGATTCCTTAGCTTACGTTAAGTCTCCATTATTATTGTCACCACATGCCCTACCTTTAAAACTTCAAACGATCCGAAGGGCATAGCATGCTTGATTTAAAAATAAATGATGGTTGGTTCTGGTTGAGCCTTTGATTTATCCCATGATTAGGATTTGGATTAGGCATAATAATAAGAAGGAGGGGGAAGAGATAGTCTAGCGAATTGCTCATCAAACTTGTCTCGGATGGTTACGATGAAGTGGCAATAAACTTAGAGTCACCATCGATCATTTCAGGCTACGCGGGATCAAATGCCTAATGAAAATAATATTCCTAGTTACAAAACTTAAAACATCAATTTCAAGGTCTATAAAGTTTAGAGATTTATTGGTTAGGTTTAGGAGTCGGTTACGTGCAAGGAAATATTAGCACCCCCACGATGCCAGAAATCGGTACCTACTAACTATGTCTCACTCTAGTCTCACTAAAATTGGTTCCATTTAGTCTTTATTTAGATATAATCCTCTTAAATGCATAAAGTTTTAGTGGAAAATACAAACTCATGTTTTTCAAGAAAATTAAAACATCTATACACCTTAGAGATGTGAGGAATATAAGGATTTTTATGAAAACAATTTCCATATCAAATTTAAAAAATTGGATGTTTTGTATTAGGCACTGGAGAGATACCAACACAACATGTTGCCTTGTAAATTTTATTGAAAAAGCAAATTTTAAACATGAATGCATGATAATCATCACAAAAGAAAAAGTTTTAGTAAGACAAAAAAAGAGAAATATAATAGTATCATAAATAGGCAATCATAACCAAAAGAACATGAAAATGGAAGGACAATCAAAATGTATCACATAATAGCCTTCAATTATTGAAGAATAATCTGGATGATAATTTTAAAGATAGGTTTGGATTCAATGGTGATATGAGCGACGAAAATGATTTTAATTAAAGTAGTCTAAGGCACTCGAAATAGAGAAAATTTTAGATTTTTTAATGTAAAATAGAGTTAGAGTA
Organism: Adansonia gregorii; assembly: GCA_038382025.1. Classification (NCBI taxonomy): domain Eukaryota; kingdom Viridiplantae; phylum Streptophyta; class Magnoliopsida; order Malvales; family Malvaceae; genus Adansonia; species Adansonia gregorii. The sequence goes on along the minus strand of JBBYHO010162858.1, from coordinate 7,366 downwards.
TCCAAATAGAGTTAGAGTATCCCTTCAGAGAGGTAGGGTTGGAGTATCCTTAAAGATAAAGTTAGGAAAATATTTACGAACAAAGAGAAATTTAGATTTTTAATTAAAAATAAGGTTATAGTGTTCCATCAAAATAGTTAGGTTAGAGTATCCCCAAAGATAAAAACGTTTAATAGTTTTAGATAAAGATCAAGAATGTTGAAAGTGGATTTGAAGAGCAAAGTTAAGTTTTGAATTGAAAGTAGGGGATAAAATATCCACTTAGAGCAATAGAGTTAGAGTATCTCCACTAGCGATAATTTTAATATAGAGGAAAAGGAATCATTTTTTTGTATTTTAGCCTTGATCCAAGTCTAAAGGTCTTGTGTTATGGGGAAACCAATTGGGTGCATTTTGAGGCATTCAAATGTTTCGATAAAAGGAGATTCAAAAATTATGTTAAAAATAGGGGATAGCATCGTGTCACCTTCTTTCCCGAATTTATTTCGGATGCATCCTAATGCTTTAGGCAATGACTAAAGTACCATAAAAAAATTCCAAAAATCCTAGAAAATAATTTTCTAAGCAGAGCTAATTTTTAAAGTTAAGTCCATCTTAACACTAGCAGCCTATGCAGAGGAAAAGACATACTGAACTTTGAAAAATGGTGTTAGGCTTATCCAAGATTGTTAAATTGTGAACCATATCTTTCTAGAAAGGGAATCTCATAAAAGTTTTAGGAAAAATATAAAATCTTAGAAAAAATCATCTGATGGGCCAAAATGGCTCCAAACAAAGTATCTTACACTGGTTCTAGTGGTTTCAGATAGCCTAAAGTTCAAAAAGTCATGACTCCTTTATCCGAGATGATCAAAGGGCAAATAAGACACTGTTGGAAAGATATTTCGATAGCTTTTAAGTGAAAAATAACATAAAATTATAGGAAAATCATTTATGGTTCAAAAATAATTCTTTAATTTTGGACTATATTGTTATTAGAGCAAAAAAATAAGGGGATTATTTGAAATCCAGAGCTTTTTAAGGGTAAAATTTGATTTATGGACATCCAAAAATCCATAACACTAGGGAAAGAATGACATGGGCATCACAAGTTCATTCCATAATCTTGAAGTAGTTTAGGATGATGAAACAACCTATTGACCATGTCACTAAAAGGAACATGGTGTCGCAATGTACCCCAGGGTGGATCCTCGCGGATCTATGGGTGCTACAACTTAAAATATTTTTTTAACTTAGAAAATGTCTTTTTGACCCAGACTTCTCTCTCGCGATGTGATGAGAATAAGAATGCAAAGATTCTCAACTTATGATACAATGAGGGGGACCATAAGATGAATCACTCATCTTATGGTCTCTGATGACCATCATAAAACAGACAACACTTGAAGTCGCCATCGATCATTTTGGGCTAAGCATGACCGGATGCCTATCGAAACCTATGTTCTAAGTTATGAAACCCAAAACATCAATCTTGTGGTCTAGGTACTACAAAGATTCACCATTTGGGTTCGAGAGTTGGTTACACGCGATGAGGTGCGAACCTCTTCGCGACACCCAAAATTGATACCTTAACAGCTTTGTCTTATCTTGGTTTTGATTCTTTCGATCTTAACTTGTCACTATCTTCGTTTTGATTCTTTCGACCTTAATAACCCTCTTCGAATGCATGAATATTATAAAAATGATCCAGGTTTTAATGAAAAAGATTTAATCTCATATACGCCCTGGAGAGATGGGGAATATAGAGATTTTTAATAAAAATAACCTTTGGATTTTACTTTGAAAATAGAATGTTCTACTTTGGGCACTGGAGCGATACCCATGTGGAACATTACCTTTAATTTCATTTGGAAACATTTGAAAAACATGAATGCAAATAATCATCCCAAAGAAATCTTGTTAGTAAAATAATAAATGAAATAACATAACATGGATCATTCAACGCAATGATAAAGAAAATGGGTAGACTATAGGAATTGATCTCGCTATTAGCATCGATTATCTAGGAATAACCGAATCGACCATTTTTGAGATGCATCTGGATTTCTTGATTAAATGAGATTTGTTTGACATATTCATGGAAATCCAAAAAGGAGAATTTAATTACAATTAAAAGATAGGGTTCAAGTATCCTTTCAAAAAAATAGAGTTAGAGTATACCTATGGATGACAAATAATCTTGACAAAGAAAGATTTTTTACTTTGACAATTTTAAAAAATAGGGTTGGAGTGTCCCTTCAGAAAGGCGGGGTTGGAGTATCCCTATAGGTGACAAAACTTCATGATTTAGAAAATAGGTCACATTCGACAATTTCTGGCAAATAGATTTATTGTGCATAAGGATGGTAAAGATGTAAAATATATTTGTGCCTTAATATAAGCTTGTGGGATGTTAAACTATGTTCTCGAGTTTGATCAGGATGACATAGAGACATTTGAATGTCTTGAGATGAAATTCAGGAAAATAACTTATTTTGACTATGACCAAAAATAGGGGACAACATCGCACTATCTTGCTTCCCAAATTTATTCTAAATTGATTTGAAGGATTCGGAAGGTAGACAAGACACCGTTAGAAAGGCGACTCAATGAGGGTCATCCTAAAAATATTCCCACTACCCTAAGAAGAAACTTTCCAGGGGAATAATTTTTCAACTTCGGATTGATAATGCTGCTGGCAGAGCATATGAGGGGCAAGTAGTGTCAAATTTTGAAAAATCACCTTGGGCTTATTTGCCATCAAAAAATTGCAAATGATACCTTTCTGAAAAGGAAATTGCATGAATATTTTAGGAAAAATATTTGAAAAATTTGGAAAAATTATTTAGGGGGCCTGAATGGCCCAAAAAAAATACATGTTCAGATTTTAGAGGTTCTAGACAATTTAGACTTGAAAGATCATAACTCTCTCATCTGGAATGATCCTGGGGTGAAAAAGACCTTGTTTTAATGGTATTTTGACACACTTTTTGAGAAAAATATCATAAAATTCACTGAAAATCATTTAGGATGTTAAAATAACTTTTCAATTTGCAACAGCCGTGCTGCCAGTAAGGGAGAAGGCAAAGCAGGGGATATTTCTTATTTTTTATGTCTACGGGTCCAAACTCAAGTCATTGACGTTCAAACATCTATGACTGAAAGGAAAGAATCACATGAGCATCATGAACTCATTTGCACAACCCCAGAGTAGTTTGTGATGATGAAATAGCCCATTGATCATACCATTTAAGGTTTTGACTTAAGAAAAAGGCATAAACATTTAGGGAATAGTGTAAAGCCATTTTTGTTGGAAAATCAAAAGATTTGAGCTTGTTTAACCAAGATTCCAGATTTGGAAAACTTAATTTTCTCCAAGATAATTTGCTAACTTTAAGGAAAATGCTAAGTCCACACTAATCCTCATTGGTTGAGGTTAACATGCTTGGCTTAGAGGGTTTCAAAAATCAATTTTTAACAGCCATCAAACATGCATTTTGACAAGGAGAAGACAACAAACACACAAGGGAATGGCACATAACATGCATAAGGATGCTAATTTTACTAGTGGCCTAGCCAAAGGAAGTGTTATGCACTTTGACAAGAAAACATTATAGATGCTAAAAATGACAATGATTCATGCAAGTTGATGTTTAAATGTGCTTGAAATGTGTTAGGCTAATGGTTCATGCATGGCTTAATGATAACAAGATGCATGAACATGGCAAAAAATGCATGAGCAAGAGATATCAAACTAATGAGGATGAAATGAGACATTTTGCACATAAAAGAGCGGCATTAAGGCATCCAAATCCTAAACTACCACAACCAAAAGCCACAATAATGCATGATAATCCTGAAAGGGTGATGGAAACATGAAGAGCTCCTAAAAATGATGAAGATGCTGAAAAATAGAAAATGAAAGTGATAAAGTGAGAAGCTATACCAATAAAACTTCAATTCTGGGCCAAATAGTTGGAGCAGCAGAGATGGCTTGAATTTTCCTCTCTTCCTTGTTGTTAACAAGTAAAAAAAAAGAGAGAAATAATGAGGTTTTGGTTTTGGTATGGATGAGGGTGATTTTTGCGGTGTGTAGTGGTTGAAAGTAAGTGTTTTGGGGCTGTTTTTGGGTGGTGGGTGAGGAGCTATGGGATTTGTTTTCTTGGTGTGTGAATGTGCTTTTGGAAGTGTAAATGAGCTAGAATCTAACCTTTTTCTATTGAGATAGAAGTGGTCCATTTATACCAGCCTTTTGAAGCTAAATTAGAGGTGTTTTTGGCCATTTCTCAAGGGGGACAAGGTGATGTCAGTATGGTGGCTATAGGGTGGCTGTAGGAAGCAACTTGCTGCCAATGTGATGTGCATAGGGTGGCTGATATTGACCCTTTTTAAATGCTGAAATGCTTTTCTAGCAAATAAGGTGGCTGATGGTGATATTGGTTAACAAGCTAAGGAGTAAAGTGATCATGTGATATTGACCCTTTTTTTATCCAATTTAGACTTCAAAAAGATGTTATGATTAATTACAAAGTCTAAATTCGTAATTTGATATGTGTTTTAATCTTTCCTTATGCAAAGAAATGAGTTAAATCGAGTTTTGGATCAATGGTGACAAGTCAAAAATGCCCGGACCATGAAAATGGCCTGTCTGTATCAATACATTGCATAATGTATCGATACATTCGGTCTAAAAACCTTGTGTGCGTCAATACAATGAACATTGTATCGATACAATGATATGTATCGAAACTATGGACTATTGTATCAATACTATGAACCACTATATCGATACATGTTGATATGTATTAATGCATTCCTTTACAGAATGCATGTTTTGGTCCTGGCATGGTCTAGTATCGATACATGAGGTCCTATATCAATACAGAGGCATATGCATCGATATATCTACATGTTATGTTGATACAAATGGGGACATTTCAAATTTTTTGCATTTTGGAACATTGTATCAATACATTTAAGTAAAATTATGAATTTTCTCCTATTTTTTATCCCCGGATACCTTGGACTACGTCATTTGATGCCACATCTTCGCATTTACCTTTGATATGATCCCTAGGCCTTTTTGACATCCTTAAAATACTTTTTCACCAGGTGACAATCGCTTATTATGTCCATGCTCCAGATTATTAAAAATTAGCCCAGACAAAATAAGGTGTCTACACATGGGACTCAAAATCAAGGCTTAATACTAAAAAAAATCTCTTTTTTTTTTAAAAAAAGAACTTATTTCACGATGAATCTAGAGCTAAAATGTTGATCTATCCCAAGATTGGTAGACCAATTTTATGAAAACATTAAGTCCGTGCTATGCTTCATCTGTTAGAGGCAGCATAAACATAACTTGGGAATTTTTCTACAAATCAAGTTTTTAGAAACAAGCCTACATTTTAATAGAGATACCATAAACAAAATACAGTGCATACAAAGATAAACATAGATTAAACATGCAAAGATACAAAGATGACATTTTGACATCAAAATGGCTGACACAAATGCAAGAAGATGACAAATAGGGTGCGTGAAGATGTTTTCAGAATAGTTTACGATGATGGAACAACTCAGTAACCGTGTCACTAAAAGGAACATGGGACTCAAGATCAAGGTTTAGTACTAAAAAGGATCTCTTTCTTTGAAAGATGAACTTATTTCATGATGAATCTATGTTAATCTACACCTGAGATTGGAATACTCATTTTATGAAAACTTTAAGTCTATGATATTCTTTGTCTATTGGAGGTAGCATAAAGTAACTTGGGGATTCTTCTAAAAATCAGGTTTTTAGAAACAAGCCTACATTTTAATGGAGATATCATGAACAAAATACATCACATACAAAGATAAACATAGATTAAATATGCAAACATACAAAAGTGACATTTTGACATCAAAATGGATGACATAAATGCAAGAAGATGGCAAATAGAGTGCATGGAGATGATATGAACATGTTTGAACAAAGAAATGGGTGCTGGAGTTGTCAAGACAGCATTTTATTTCATAAAACTCTTTAAAACACAAGAAAATGTATGAACATACATAAGACATATTAAGTTGATAATTTAAATATAAGATGGATATGTGAATATGGAAGGAAAATGGCAAAAGATGCATAAACAAAGGTTGTGTGATGATAAAAATGAAGTATGGTGAGTTTATATACCCAAACAACATCAAGGTATTAAGAAGGTCACTAAGATCCTAAGACTACCATAACCAATGCAACAATGATGCATGAGAGTCTTTAAAAGGTCATGGTAGCACAAAGGGCTCACTAGAATGAAATAGATGATCAAAATAGAAAATATACAAAACAAGGTAGAAACTATACTAGTAAAAGCTTGAACTTTCTTCTTTTTTTAAAACAGTGACTTTAAGCCGAGTTCTTTCCCTTATTTTGCTATTATTTAGCAAGATGTGCGATGTTTTGAGGATAAAAGTATGTGAAAGGTTGAGTTTTTAAAGGTTTTTTCTTGGTGGTTTTAAGAAGCCACAGGAATGAAGGTTGGTCGAGGGTGAAAGGCAATGAAATAATGTTTTTAGTGAATTTTTAAAACTAAAGTTGCTGAAGGATTTTTTGGGAATGGATGAAGTCTTTTAAGATTGCTGGAGAGCTTTTTGAAAATGGCTGAAGGTTTTTTTTTCTTTGAGATAGCTAATAGTCCTCTACTCAATTCTCAGCCTCTACTTTAGAAGATAATGCAAGGGTATTTTTATCTTTCCCTCCTGCACTAGGGGGCATATCTAGCTACCACACTTAGGTGACTCTTTTTCCATTGGTTCTAACATGCTGAGCAAGAGGCAGATAGGCTATAACAGCCTACAACCATATATCTTATGAAAGTAACCTTTTTCATTAATAGTTTGGGCTTCAAAAATTTGTTTGAATCTATTCATGAGCCCATAGTTAATGTTTGCAATGATTTATGATAGTTTCTTAGTGCAAAAACATGTTTAAATCGAGTTTTTAAAGGCTAAAAAGTAGCTCGAACTGGGCAAAAATACCTTGATGTATCAATACAAAACATGTTGTATTGATACACAAGGTTTTTTTACCCATGAGTATTGATACAATAAGCTATGTCTTGATACTAAGAGCAAAAAATGTTTCCAGTCTCGAGACTTAAAGGCTTATATCTGTTAGACCTCTAGATGGTGAATGAAATCCAGAGGGGGTGAATTGATTTCTTAAAATTTTGATAAATTAAAATTTTGGTAGACAAACTTGAGAAATCCAAACAAAAGTGTGATTTAGTGAATGAAAAGAAGCTATCAAAGAAAAGGGAAAGAATAAGCAAACTCAATGATTTATAGAGGTTCGGCCTCAATTGCCTACGTCCTCTACCTTGGCCTCACTTGCCTCGGATTT